>JABUQX010027169.1:0-21256 GCA_015478945.1 Trachelipus rathkii | reverse complement strand
TTTTTTTATTGTTTATTTTTTTTACATTTTCCTATCAAAATTTTACGAGATTCCAAAAATGTTTCTTATTCGCTGTAGCTATTGTAAGGTTTTATAGATATATTTTTTTTTTTTTTTTTTTTTTTTTTTTTTTTTTTTTGTATTATACATGTTTTCCGCACAAATATGGACCAGCATTCCTTAAGCAATGTAATTCGCTTTTCCTGTAGCGCTTGTAGTTTTTGAGATATGGATTGTGGCTTTCTAGAGGCTGACCTAATATGATATATAATTTAATATATAATATTAATATATATATAAATATTAAAGATATATTATTATATATTAATATATAATATATATAGGTTTTCATGATATATATATATATTCATTAGTTAATAGATATAAATAAAATAATATATATGTAATAATAATATAATATATATACCTATATCATATAGTATTATATATATCACCTTGACTCAGCTAGGTTAGAGAGCTATTGGGTTCGGACTCGCACGGAACGTGAACGGGACAAAAAAATGGTTAAGATTTTCTAAAATATTTACGAGGGTATTGCCGTATACGAGAACCTTCCCAACTAATAGAAACAAATTACAAACAATACAAATCTCGCTACCAACATAAGGCTAAGATGACAACAGAAACCAATTCTTCAGCATAATCTATATACAAATTCACCTCTTTCTCAGTGGCGTTCTAGTCATGGAAAAAGGCTTCTTAATTTAAATACATGCGTATTAGTATTTGCGAACCAACGCACGCGTGAAAGGGTGCAAGCATCTCGAACTGCCCTGATTGCCCTGAAGCTAGTGCTTGCAAGTATCAAGCTTCAATTATCCTTGCACGTTAATATGTACCACCTTGGTCAAGAAACCATCAGAATACTATCCTGACCAATTCCGATCTCGGGATGAGGTTATGCTGGTGAGTTATATATATACAAGCTAGTTTTAGTTGTTTTTTCACAGCATTTTAATTTAGTTATAAGTGATATGGAAGCGAGAGACTGAACAGTGTAGTGGATCTATTTAACATTTTGTCCAAAAAATTATTAATATCTTTATTGGCAAAGTCAAAACAACTCTGCACTATTCTTTCAAAAACTGTAAAACTTAACTTTTGTTTCGTTATGTTTCGTTTTCATTTTTTGTGTCGTTTGAAAATTTTAGATAGAAACATTTTGACGTGTTTATTTGTAACAAGCTTCAAGATGTTTCGTTCCATCGTGTGTAGAATAGTGTTTTGGTGGCCCAGCCAACGTGTTAGCCTTCAGCCTAACTAGTTTCTGATATATTATTAGTGATTATAAATGGTAAATATATTTATATATTATATATATTAACGGTATATAGTATAATCAGTATTATATTATAGTAGTTTTCACCAAGAGTAAATAACTACTACCCTAATATATATATATATATATATCAACGACATCATTCAAAACTCAGCCATTCTGTTAATGAGTGTGCGCCATTTGAAATCGACCAAGCAGAATTCAGAAAATATCCTTGTTAGACACATTCTAATTTTACATACTAAAATGAAAAATCTCCACGAAAGTCTTGAACAATCATAAACAAAGGTTCAATGTCTAAAGATATAGTATAGAGAAGGCATAAGCCGGCGAAGAATCTTTCAAAGGCACAAAAATTTGGAGAATTTTTTTACAAAAAAATAATGATTTAAATTGTGTTAAGGAAATGAAAAGTTAATAGTCTTTAAGTCACCTCCTTGTTTTGCTAAAATAATTTTATTACAAAGTAAAATATTTTCTAACAATAATAATATATAGAATGGTTTTGGAATAATACTTCTATACATGCTACAATAGTTACTAGTCAGTAATATTAGGAATTCTTCTCAAAACCTTAGCGACATTGGAAGATAAGATGTTCGCCTCGCGTTAAGTAATTAGCCCAGCATATTCGCCCTATGTTGTCCCAAGGGAAAGGTAACCTATAATGAGTCGCATATACATTGTAATATTAAATTGGATTAGTTGTTTGTTTTTGTGTGACTGTTTTTTTTATGCGACAACGTTGTATTGTTCTTGTCTGTATTGTGCTGAGTGGTTGAGTGTTTATGTTTTTAATTTACCGGCTATTAGAGAGTGTTGTTTTATTTTTGTTTTATTGCATCAGTATTTTAATATCATATTATCTAGTGGTTTTAATTAATTATAAATTAACTTACGAATAAACGTTTCATTAGGATTCAGATGGAAACATATATAAATAAACCTAATCTTTCGCGCGACCAGGATCTTAAGATAAGTTTTAGTTTCTTATACCTGGTTGTCGACCTTTTTGACGTTTTAATTTACGAGTATTTTTAAGTGTTTTAATTTTAAAAATTATTTTAATTTATTACATTAACACTGATTTCTTTGTCGCATAGCTTTTTAGCTTTTTTTTGTTAAGCTTAATGGTAGATTATACTGGTTATCGTGTTTTTCAAGTTTTCTTTACGTTCGTAATATTGTGAAGCTGTGCAAAATTGTAATTAAATCTGGTTTTTTTTTAACTCTTTTTAGAATTTATTATACTTTACATATTTATAGCCGTGCTTCTGATTTAGTTAGTCTCTGTTTCAATTTTTATTAAACATTAATATTTAATAATTTTTAATTTCTTGAAGGTTAAGGTGCTATAGTATTTTCATTTTGCTTATGTTTTTAACTGGTTGTTTTATCATATATTCTGATACGGTGATGTAGATGTGTGTGTTTTCATTTGATGCACGGTTTTTTTTAGTTAAAAACACAAATCCAGTGGGCTTTTTTGGGTGGTGCTGAGAATGGGTTCGATGATCGTAGTGTGTGGCCTTTGTATTGTTGGTGGGTGGGTGGGTTGATACGATTTGGATTCCCATCACTTGCGGTAGGTCAATGATGTCGCGCACACGGGTATCATGTTCGAGATTGCGAGGGACACCGGATGTCTCTAATGGTGTTTCCTCAAGAGAGATCGTTTGCAGGAACAGCAAATTGATTACAGGTGCGACATGCGTCCCTATACCAACATTGCGACTTCTCGATAACCACTGTCAATGAAAGTTCAATTAGCTGACGTAGTGTTGGACATACCGTACTACGTAGGGAAGGCGACGGCTGGTAATGCCGGACGTCGTCTACGATTTAATTCTGGGAAATATTGATGGGGCGTTACCCCCGAATGAGCCCAATGATAAGTGGGAAGGGACTAAGTGTCCGTGTCTTAGCAAGGTGCAAAACGTTGAAACTCAGGTGAGTTTGTTTTCCCCTATCGATGATGTGGGTGATTTGAGCGCAGACGTAAAGTCTCCTGCTCGGCGCAAAGCCAGCCAGATAAATTGTGATGAAAAGGAGCCGATGGAAGCTGCGGAAGTACCGATTTTGCAAACAACGAGAGACCGAGGTGTTATTAGGGTCCATGCTGAAGAAGAAACCCCTGAGATAGAAGTAAAAGAAATACCTATTGTTCCCGAAATTGAAAGTAATGGCATTAATATTGTAAATCCTAAAGAAACTGATACAACAGTTTCATATGGGTCAGAATCAGAAGGAACGGAAAGTGCCCTTAATCATAGCAGCTCTTGGCGAAGTATCTACTGCAGAAGGCGGTTAGATACAAGAACTGATAGATGACAGAGCAGAGTTCAAGACGAAACAGAGACAGGACCTCACGTTACAAAAGAAGAAGATACTATAAGAGGAGAAAGAAAAATAGTCCTACATAAAGGATTTACTTTTTATAGAGAAGAAATAGAAAATCAAGTAGAGGACATGCTACTAGTCGATTCCCAAAGATACAGGAAAGAGGTCTTAAGAAATAGCGTGCAAGACGAAATTTAATGGTGAATCGAACCATGGAGTTGTAATAAGAAGATTTGCAAGATAAATCAGAAGTATTTATTGGATACCGATATGTTTATTCAGTAATGTGTCAGTGAAACATTGGTTAACTCTGATGCGACGATCTGTCAGGAGAGACTTGCTCAAAGGGGAGAGACGAGAGGAGGGGAGAGGAGGGTACCATTCCAGAGGGGTGGTTATGTGACAGCTGGAGATTGGACTGATAAACCGGGCCGTACGTCCGGAGAATGGTCTACCTACGGTAGCCGTTCTAACACTTGGTAGATACCTGTCAACAGGTATCCAGAGCGATTCCCCGCTCAAAAGCTATCAACGCAGAAGTCGGCCTGAAAAAGCTGTGATGAGCATCTTCATGCGTTTGATTACCAAAAGAAGAAGTTCCTTAGCGACCGAATAGCGTAGACAGTTGTTTACCTCGCTGTTGAATGAAGGACCGTCGCATAAGTTATGAACATACAGCAGATGAACTCAGAGCAAATATTCACCCATGACGCGAAGGACCCCTGTACAGAAAAATTTATGGGACGTTTAAAGATGTGAGGAGAAGAAATGATGTGCTTAGCGCAGCAGGTCGCCAAATGGCACCAAGGTTACATGAGCTGGGCTATACTACGTTTTCGCCTACAGAGAAGCGCGCGCGCAGGGGAGTCAACGGGTTCTCTCCCGTTCGAGTTATTGTACGGTCGTTCAGTGAGGGGACCCATGCAAATTTTACATGAGATTTAGGCCGGAGACATCAACCCTGAAGAGGCCAAATCGACTTACAAATACATATTTGACTTGCAGGAGCGTCTAAATGATACGTTGAAGTTGGCTCGTGAGAAAATGGCGAAGGCGCAGACGTCAGAAGAAATTTTACGACAGGAGGGCCAAAAACTGAAGGTTAAAAACAGGAGATCTTGTATTAGTCCTGCTACCCACATCCCACAATAAGATGCTGATGAGGTGGGGTGGTCCATATGAGGTATTGGAGCCTTATGGACAGGATAATTACAGGATAAGGGTGGGTGAGGTCGTCAAGACCTTCCACATTAACCTTCTTAAAAAATAACTGTCAAGAGAGGAAGATGAAGCAGAGAATGAAGGGCAGGAAGGACATCAAGTTGGAGCGTCGGTCGTACTTATAGAAGCTAAGGACGAGGAGGACATACCCGTCCCAGTGGTGAATACATCCTTGAAGAAGAAAGAAAATCTGAGCGATGTTGTGATAAGTGATGAACTCACCGAAGAGATGAAGACTGAATTGATGGAGGTATTGGAGCCTTACGAGGATACCTTTACTGATATTCCTGGTACTGCACGGCATGACTATCACGCTATCGACTTGATCGATGAAACACCTATTAGAATTTGACCTACGTATTGCCCTACACGACTAGAGAAGAACTGAAGAAAGAAGTAGACAAAATGTTGGCCATGGGTGTCATTGTTAAGTCGACATCCCCCTTTTCAGCTCCAGTAGTGGTAGTTCAGAAGGACGGTTCGAAACGCGTCTGCTTGGATTACCGTGCCCTTAACAAGGTCCAATTTTTGACCCCGAGCCTATGACCACCACCCAGTCCTTATTTCCCAAGTTCGCAGCCGACAGATTCTTTTCAAAGCTGGATTTGGAGAAAGGTTACTGGCAAATACCGATAAGACCGAAGTATGCGTATAAATCTGGGTTCTCTACTGATATATGGTTCACTACACATTACGTATCAGAGTTACGGCATTTGTATGGCTAAATGCGTGAGCGACCTTGAACGTTGCGTGGATGTAGGAGGATCCTTGGATGGGACATCAACGATGTCTTGGGATTTCTATATTCGATGATATCATGCATTCCATTCCAGGAGGCCTGGAGCGGACATCTGAACACGATATGGGAAGTACTGTTAGCAATACAAGAAGAGCTGTGTAAGACTATCAGAAGACTGTTGCTATACCATCAGACCGACTAAGTTCGAGTTTGTGGCATCAAGGGTAGAATTACTGGGGCATTATATCGGTACGGAGAAGACAGGGGTTTACGATGAGATAATGTGGAGATATTGTCAAAGCAGAGCTCTCCCAAGGAAATAAGAAACGAAGTGGCTCATTTTTAGGTTGCTCACGGGGCCATTTTACCGCGAATTCTGTTGCCGCAGAACAAATGCCGTACCAATCGCAAGCGCGGGAACCCCTCACAGATCTCACCAAAAAAGGCGAACCAACAAAGGTGCGGTGGGAGCAGAAGCACCAGAGGGCTTTTGAAGAACTAAAAAAAGCGCTGACGTCAAAGCCCATTTTGAAGATGCCCAGACTAGACAAGATATTCACACTTCAAGTTGACGCATCCGATACTTCTCTCGTATTTGTGTTGTTGCAGGAAGATAATGATGTGCTCCATCCGATAGCTTATGGTAGCAAAAAGCTGTCGCAGACCCAACAACGCTATAGTGTTTTGGAGAAGGAAGCGTTGGCTATCGTCACTGGAGTTAAAAAGTTCGAACCTTATCTTATATGATTCACCCATTAGTTTGTGTTGCAGTCAGACCATCGACCATTAACTGCAAGTTGAATAAGAAAAGTTGATGATTGCTTAAGGATTATGTGGGCACTGTATCTTCAAAGATTTAGGTTCTGCGTGCCTGTTGAAGCAGCAGATCCACAGTAAACTACACCAATGTTGCCTCTAAGCGGGCCAATAAACCGAAGCCGTTCGATCGGCCGACGAACTACTTGAAACGGAGCCTGGATCGGTTGGCCCATGGGCATGAAGAGGAAAACCTTCGGAAACATTCAACTCCGAGTGACTCCGGTTTGTATTAAGCTGAATTACGAAGTAATTCGCTCAAAATGGGGTGCCTAATGTAATGTTTGACATGCCTTCAGTAGAATATTTTGCAAAAAATAGTTTTATCTTGTCCTCCCCCCCCCTCCCCCAGAGCATTTTCCAGTCAGTTTGGTTACCACCATTATATAAGATAATATATGTATATATTACTATATATATATAATTATATATATATATTATATATATATATATATATTATATATAGTATATATATATGATATAGTGTACGATATCATATGTAAAATATAAATATATATTAACCGTGTATATAATTTTATTCTTTTAAATAGTGCCAAAATGCAAATAAAAGTTTATTAAAAAATAATAATAATTTATATCTATTTAAAAGATGCCATTACATTATCTTATTGTACAGAGAAAGCAACTGTTATATAATGTATGTTATAGTAATATATTTTTTTTTAATCTAATTTTCAGATGTACTTTAAATTTTTTAAAGTTAGCATTCGGTTTTCAACTCATAACCATGTGAATGTTAATATAAATTTTATTTTAAATGTATGATAAATGTTGTTAGCGTTGGTCAAATTCAGATTTTGCTGTTTACTTTCATTTTTACACTATTGAAATAATATCCTTTTAGTGTAATTTTAATGTTAAATAGGAGTTCAGTAAAATTTGCTGCAATCATCTTTTATCCCTTGATTCCCTTCTTCTCCTGTTTAGTGTCTGTGTTTTCAATATGTTCTTATTGAAATTTTAAAGTAAAGCTGTGTGTGTGTGCGTGTGTGTGTGTGTGTGAAAGATTGGCAGATTGCATAGGCGCGCTTGGTATAATCTTTACCATACACCGCGCTTAAAAATCTAACTTTGCCTCTGTGGGTTAAAATAATATCATCCTAGTCTAACTGTCTAAACCCTACCTTTTGCTATTTTGTCTGTTTAACTGCAATGGCAAGTAATTCATCTCACTAACTCGGTATTTAATTGTAATTACTGACTCCTTTAAACTTATTTCATATTATTTCCGTGTAATACTGAAGGTGGAGTGTGTGCCCAATATTGTAAACAGTTAAAATCCTTATTGTAACTATGTCTCGTGAATCTCGAGTCTAGACCTAATTCGAGCTCTTTGAACTCAAAATCTTTTCTTCCTATTATACTTAATTCAATACAATATATCTTGTGCTTCTTTAGCTACTGTTCTATATGACCTATTCATATGAACAGATTGTCACTCATTTCTATATTGTAATTTATATATAATATTACTACCTTCACGAGAGCTTATTATATCTTCTCATCCTAAATAACTTGATAGGTCCTTTCTATTTGGTATGGGATTTTAATTGTACAACAACACTGAATGGTTGAGTGTGGTCTTAACTCATTACTGATTTATGTGATGGCTATTAGAGGATATAATATAAATTAGGCCTAATCCATTTCAGCATTTCTCAACAATCTGGAGACAACTAATCAAAGAAACTACACTCTATAAATTTTATATTCCGGATCGTCAACAATTTCTTTGAACACACTTGACCTATGTCACCACTAGTCCTTAACTCTCTTAATTAAATACTACCACTTTTAGCTATTATAATTATTATAATAATAATAATTATCTATACTATTATTTATACAATTATATATACAATCTAAACTTTAATTATCTCTTAACTTTAATAATGTCTCTCCAACAGCCTCCATTGCTGCCCCCTTTATGCGTATTGTTTACTTTATATAGCTCTATTGATCGTGATCAGTAGTGTTGGGGGCATTGTGCGTCGCTTCTACGCTTAACTCATAATTGGAAGGAAAAACTGCATTATTGACTCTAGATTCTTTGGACCGGCCTTTCGTGGTGACTTTTTACTTTTGCCACCACACTAGGGTGGGAGTCTGGATCGTTTGACGTGGATTTTATATAGAGCATGTTCTAATTCCTTTTAGTCGTACTAAATCTTTCTCTTCATAATCCTAATGGTACTACTCGTTCCATGTTCTTAATACTGGCACATTCAGGTACTAGAACAAGCGCTTATTCGGTTTGGAAAAATTATCGTTCTCCTATCACTCTCGTCTATTTTAATTCAGCGTAAGCAAATCGTGCTAATGGAGCACCTCCACCACTCTTCGAGCGAGCCCCAAAGCGGGCTTTCATCAAACGAAAGTGCTACTGACAAGTTGTGTACTTTCTTTTTATGAATCCTACTGTATAAATCTTTCTTGGCCTTCTTGTCCAATAAACAATCTCTTAACAAACTTCTTAGCTTAAAATCTTAGCTTTTTCCTTTATCCTCTATTTAATTTACAATTCATGATTGCCTTATAGCCTTTATGCTAACTCTCCAATCTTAAAAGGCCTAAATCTATCATTCAGGTACCTTTTATAATATACCTATATAATTAATTTTCTATCTAACTCAACTTTTTTCATGTATTACGCTGTATTTTAAGTGCCTGCTGATTACATTTTGATCGGGGCATCGGTGTCTCCTCAGATCTATGAACGTTAGGAAGGCGGGCCCGGATGCTCATTCCTCCCAGAGTTTTCTGAGGAGCCGTGTTGCCATTCGCACGCAATGGGCCCCTCCAACTCGATTCAATCCCTATATGTCTCTATGCCTCTATAAGTATACTAACACCTTTCCCTCAGTGTTGGAAGCACGCACAGATGTACCATCCCTAATCTCTTCTATAAATATAAAACTATCATGCTAAGTAATCATATTGTATTCATCCATAAATAGAAGTTAGATATTGGTGATGATAGGGTGTGGAAGACTGTTAAATGAAATCTCCCAGAATGGCAGTTTCCATTAATTGTAATAAAGTTATTATAAAATGAGATATCCAACTTAGTTCAATCAGTTTGCTTAAAATCAAATACGAAATATATAGTGAAGTTACCCATAAAATATTAGAGATAAGATTAAAAGTTTTCAGGTGTTTACAAAAATAATTTATTTTTACTATTTATGATGTTGAAAACACATTGTTTAGATGAAAGTTCCGTTTACGAAAATGTTGTAATAATAATGTTGAATCTCATTTTGTATATTAAATACTAATCTAGTTATTACGAAACCATTATTTATATTTTAATAAAAACTTTCAGAGTTACTTTTATGTTTAAAATTATTAAATATATACAATTAGATTAATTAGAAAGAGAAGGTTATGAGCTTTATTGGCTGAAGGGAAAAAAATGAAATTGTCCAGAGTTAGAGAAACTGAATGCTTTTGCCTTCTCAAAATATCACGTATTTAAAAAGTAAGTATTATTATTTAATAATTCTCTTCATATAAATAATTGATAAGAGTAGATTATTTAGAGTTTAATAAATATAATTTATATATTACTTTAATTTATTATTTATAATTACTTGTAGTGTTTAAGAAATCAGGAATTTAAAGCCTATAATAGTTTTAAAGCTTTTTTCTGACGGATCTCTGAGTTAATAAACCTTAGCGCATTAATTAAAAGTTATTTTAATTTACCTCTCATTTATATAAATAGTATTTAAAGATTTCTAAAAGCTTTTATTAATTTATTTTAAAGAAATAATTTAAATTATAGTATTGTAATTTAATGTACCTTTGATATGCTGTTGATTTGTCGATAAAAGGCAATATTGGTAATGACATAGGAATATAGGCATTAAAATTCGTTTCTTTTGCGTAATGTGTAAATAAATGTAATTTTGTTTTATAAGCCTATATAAAAAATAAATTTGTTACCCTTTATTTTCACAGGAAGTATGAATAATTCAGACTTATTTCAATAAATTTTAATTACTTTAGATTGTAGTTTATTTTTAAACAAAATTATTTTAAGAATTCATTTCATTTCTCACCGCTTAATATTAATTATTTATCCTCAAAACTCTCTATGTGTTAGGCCCCGGGAATATAGTTACGGACACGAACATCCCTTGAGTAAATTTAATGAGACAAAATGCGAAAACCGGAGTGGATACTACATATGGCTCTGCTTTCCCCAAAAAAGCGAACTGTAGGGTTTAACTACCTCTCCTAGAGAGGTCTGTAGTCTTCTTCTAGTAAACGGAACCTATAACTGATCAAGAGAATGGTGCTGTCTTCGCCTAAAAACTTCCGAGCCAATTCAATCCCACTGGGCTTATCGGTGTTTCTGTGGTAGCTCAAACCCCCCACCAAGCAAGTGGGTTAAGGCTGGTGGTGTAGGTCCGCCCGTAAATGTTGAGTAGTTGCTACCCCCGACCAAGGCGGTCTAATCAGCCACTCTTCCTTTATGGAATCAGTGTAGCTGTTCCCAAAACTTTCACTCTCCCAATTTTGTATCCCAAACTCACTTCGAGTTTCCTCAGGGCTATCAGTGGTTGCTTGTAGCTCAACCTACCCCAATCGAGTGGTTGCTAGTTGGTTAGGTCCCGTTTAAAGGTAGTGGTTGCTACCGACCAAGGCCTTCAGCCTTTCCTTATTGAATCGGTGGTTGCCGATTCCCAAACTCACTTCGAGTTTCCCTCAGGGCTATCGGTGGTTGCTGGTGGGTTAGGTCCCGTTTAAAGGTAGTGGTTGCTACCGCCCAAGGCCTTCAGCCTTTCCCTACCCAATCAGTGGTTGCTGTTGGGTTAAGTCTTTTAGATTTCCAAGCAGTTAATTTTATTTCAGGCGGTTTGTGTTATTAACCGTTTTTGTTTATTTTTCCAAAGATTACCGTTTGATAAGCCCTGTATTGGACATTGTTCATCGCTATACTCACGTAGTGTACCGAAAGCTTCGCCATATTGATTAAGTCACGTGCACCTATCCAGATTTTTATAAATAACTTTTGCTAAATTGATCTAATATCTCAACAAAAGATTCAAAACTCATTGTTAATTAAAGTTATTAATCTGTCACCTGAAGATTTCTTGTTAGTCTCATATGGTAGTACAATATATGATAATATATATATATATATATATATATATTATATATTATATATATATATATTGTATATAGGTATATATATATATATATTATAATATATGATATATTAATATTATATTATATTCTCATATCCAGTTAGTTGTAGGCGCGTCCTTGGGAGCTTTGGAGAAATTCCATTAGAACTAGTGGCAGGGGTTCAAAGTGGGTGCGCCAGCGTGTGCACAGGGGTGCCGGGTGCAATTTGTTTTATAATTTGTTGTCTAATAAGGTATTTACTTATTTCAATATCGTTTTTTAATAAATATGACATACACATTGATTATGCATCGATTACTAGCTCGTCGTCATTTTGTTTGTAGTACACGTAAGTGCGTCCTTGGTTTTCCCGGAATGGCGGGTTATTACATTGCCAAAAGATCGTAGAAGTTTTACCGGTAACTTTGAAAGTATTCCCATTTTTATTGATTATAGAAATGGTTTAAATTAGTCAATAGTGATATTATCACAAGATATCACAAAATATTATATATATATATATATATATTATATTATTTAATATTTATATATTATATATATATTATATTAAATAATAAATATATATATTATATATTACTAATATAATATAGTATGACTATATATGATACTGTTGTGAGGACCTGTACATGAGTTTTTATTTATGTGAGTAATATTTTTGTTGCAGAATTATGAACAATTGGCTAAAAACTGGGTCTTTGAAACGAAAGGATGGTGAACTTGTAGAAAATTCTGAGACGACTGATTCAATAACAACCAGCATAGCCCGAATGTGACGAAATATCCCAGCAGACATCTGGCAGCCTAAGCCCAAATTGTTCTACCTCAGTTCGCGGAAAGGCAATTCTGTCCAAAGAGCTTCGAGAAAATAAGAATATGACCTATCTAACCTTACTTGTGTTTGGCTTTTGTTGGTTTGGGGAGGAAGGCACCGAAGGGGCAGAGCGTTAATGTCATCAAAAGTTGTTGCTAATGGCTGTTTAGTTCCATCCAAATTAAAAAGAGGAATGCAATAATTCTGATTTAGTGCATAAAAGTGAAGAAATCTCTAAAGACGCCGGGCTTTATGCTCGTCAGGCAGGAATTCTTCTATGAGTGGAGAAAATTTAAAAATGAAAATGGTATACGCAACTGAGACTCTCATTTATTGTCAGTTTATCATATTGAAAACTGGAACGCATACTATTGCCGAGAATATCAATTAAACCTTGCCTGAGGATGTTGTAAGTGCATTTTATGGTCTAGATATGGCAAGAAGATGTGAATATTGGCAGATTATCAAATAACTATGCACGAATTAACATTTCAGAGACAGTCGAGAACGAACTTATAAGAAGATTGAAAACTTGCGAATTTTTTAGTTTACAAGCTTGATGAAAGTACCGACGTTGAGGGACTTGCTGTTCTTCTTGTTTTGTGAGTACCCATTTCCAATGCAAATAGAAGAGAACATTTATGATGAGCAAAGTGCTTGCAGAAACATTAAAATGTAATGGCTATCGACAAATTTGTACAGGAAAAATGGTTTGGAATGGATACAGATAGTTAGAAAACGAAGGGAGCGGTGTCTAGGGATGAAGCAAGTGGCAGAACAACGCCAAGTAGCAGCCTGTGTCATCAATCGGCCATTCCCTGGCAATAATAAAGATGCCCCACGATTTAAAAAGTCGTACTGGATGAATGCTGCGTAAGATATTAGATCAATGACAGAACGATAGCTGAGCAATCCTTTTAAAATTTGACCGCCAAAGATTATGGATATGACTTCCACCTCTTGCTGCACACAGAAATGCGGTGGCTTTCAAGGGGAAAGATTTTTTAGCCCAGACTGTTTGAAAACTAAAACGATGCATTTGTTGGGTACATTTGCAGAGCAGTGCTTTTATTAAAAAAATAACTGATGTCGATTGCTGTTAATTGGGATACCTATGTCCGACATATTCCAAAAGAACTAATGAACCACCAAGATCTCTTCAAGAGAAGGGAAGGAGCAAATTGCCAAAATAAAAAGGCTTGCGCAAATTTTTTTTTTATTTGTTTGAACCGTGGTGTTAAGAGCAGAAACATAAACTGTTCCTCGGTTGCAAATTTGTCAAAACAATGAGATAATTCACCGAACTTCTTCGAAATGTAATTACGCCCACTTGGGAAGTTTGGAAAAACATTGAGTATTTCTTCCGATATTGATTCTGAATTGTCTACTGCCTGGATGAGCAAACACGTTTTCGTGCGAGCCAAACGTAACCTACTGGGATGACAAATGAAGCTTTTCAGAACATCTGCTGGGACATATGTGAGACAAACACTTTGAAACTTATAAACCAGGAAGGGGTGCAAGCAGGAGATTTGGATGCAGGTATGCAGAAAAGACAAGCTGGTTGGCAAGATTGTCATTAAAAAGAACTGTGTGCGTTGTTAATTCCATATTATTATGTGATCTGCTTTCTAACGTATGCTTACTCAAAAAAGCAGACATACAGGAGTAGAACTGTTCGAGCGTCAGTGATTTAGGGTAAAATGACAAAATTGCCATAAACGTAAGAGAATAAGGGGTTGTGTGAGTGTAAGTGGAAAGAGGCCCATTAGAGATTTCCATTAAAGACAGTGTTATGTTCTCGTTCACATTAAAGGTAAGATGAGCATTAATTTGGCATTGTGTTTCCTATGTTTTCCGTTAAGAACCTAAGTATCTAGTTAGTCAAACAATTTTTAAGGTGGTGGTGCCGCGGAAATTTTTTTAAGCACAACCAGGGGTGCGCGGTGAAAAAAGTTTGGGAACCCTTGGCTAGGGTGTACTTGGGGGTCAAGGCAATTTGGGGGCTATTAAGTCTAGGTTGGATAAGTTTTCATAGAGTTTTGTTAGGTAGACAGATTTCTAACTAATTTTTATCGTTTTACGATTGTATTTTAATACTTTAATAGTGAATGAAAGTCTTTGAATTTTAAAATCTTTAGTTTTTCCCACACAGATACAAATTTCCAGGAGTAGCATACAAAGGGAAAAATATTTAAAATTCCGGGTCACGAAAAAAAGAATTAAAGGGAAAAGAAACAAAACGAAGAATAAAGTCGAGCGCTCCCCAAGGGAACACAAAACAAGATCAATTCATTTGAAATAAAGTTAGCTTAACCTTGCATTCGAATATATATATATATAATATCTTTATATATTATATAATATATATATATATATATAATATATATAATTAATAATATATATTATTATAATATTATATATATATATATTATATAATAATAGTTAGTTTGTATATATGAAATCTTTAGAAACCAGGGGGGCAATAAAATGTATTCATGCAGAATGGGTTGGTAATGCTATCTCAGAATTAGTTACTTACACTAATTTTTATTATTGTACTAAATATTTCCATTAATAAAAGAAAATGATGTAATAAAGGTTTTATCTAATAAGCCGGTAAAGCTCTAACAATAGCTTTATATTACATTAATATATATTTAATATATATAGTTATATATATATAGTATTTATGATATACATATAATTATATAATCATATAATATTATATAGTATATATATATATATATAATATATATATATATATATATATATATTTATACTAATTTTACATTTACTCGCGCGCAGCGCGCAATTTGGAGAGAACTATAAGCGAGGGGTCTGCGTGCACTAGTCTATAGTAATGTTTTAATTTACATTTAACTCAATAAAGCTAATTTAAATAAATTTAAAGATAATCTCATTTAAAACATATTAAAAAGGTAACAAAATTGACTTTTTTGAAAATTAGGTAAACTTAGAGTGTAATATATATTAAAATCTTATTTAGATTTTGTTCCCTAGGATATAAGATGGCAATCTCAGTTTTCCGAATCTGACTTCGGCTTTCCTGCCCTGGCTTAATTAAATGTCAATATATAGTATATATTAGTATAGAACCATAAGTGTAAATTATATATATATATGTATATTATATATGTATTATATAATATATACTTATATGATTATATATACTTATATATAATATATATATTAATATATATATATATATTATAGCCAGGACCACATATCAATATAATCGATACGCATATGATTCATTTGGTCATATATTTTATTGACTATTAGTTATATTTTATTAGAATTACAATGGAAATTATATTATGTATCTCTTATTATAATATTTTTAATTAGTTCTATTAATATATAATATATTGATTTTGTAAGGATATAATATACTCAAAATAGTATAATTATATATATATTAAATATATCTATATATAAGTAATACTCTAAAGAATCTTATAGTATATATATATATTTATATATTATTATATATAATATATATACTATACTATATATATATATTAAACCAGGGGGGCAATAATAAAATTGTAATCCCGCCCAATGGTTAGGTATGCTATCTCAGAATTGAGTTTACGTACGTTAAGATTAGTGTTTCCTTGTCTGTATGTACGGAAAAATTAATTTTACATTTTAGGCACCGGTGTTGTGCCGGAAGCCTCGGTGTGCCGAGGGGCTCTGCGGGCATTGGAGGCAGACGTGTATCCCACTCCTATGGTATTCCTTTTAATTTAAAAAGTGCCATGGCGCCTACAATCTTCCGTCTAAAATTATCGTGACATAATCAATTAAACTGAAATAAATGCTTAATGCTTACATGAGTTAAAAGCTGAGGTGTGGAAGTCAAAATATCTATAGAGTATAATTTCTTTTTACTTTGTTAATATTAATTAAATTATTAAATATTTGAATAATTACCATTATAGAAGAAAAGTTTGTCTCTTTTTTGGTTTCATAAATTTAGGATCATAATACAATGTATTTCCCAGTGTGACCAATTTTAGCAAAGCTAAATGTTTTTATTGCCCCTGGTTTAATATATATATATATATATATATATATTATATATTTAGTACTATTATATAATTATATATATGATGTATATTAAAGATTATTTAATATTAAAATATAAATATTACTTATAAATATATATAGTCAGGGTGGGCACTTCGCTCCGTATTCCTGCTTACTACCTACCCAAATAGGTGCGGACTAGCGGAGTGCGAAGGTGCGGAGACGTCAGGAAGTTAGCGGACTTGCAACGTGCGGATCAAAAGAAAATTTCCGCTCTTTTGTTCGCACCTGTTTGAAATGAAAAGTATAATTCTACCTAATAAGAATTCTTATGGTTATAATGATAAGAAATATAATTTTATTTAAGTTTATAACTATTGTACTTTTAGTCTAAGACTTAATGTTTTTTAATAATTAAACTTCCATAAATTAATCTCAACTCCTTAAAGGTAATATATAATAATACATATATAATTGAGGATTTCAAAGACTGAAGGGCTTTACCTCATCTAATATATTAATTACTTATAATTGATTACTATAATAACTAGGCAATGTCTAAATCAATTCTGTGTAAAACCTAATAGGGAAAGATGTAATTTCATTAACCGCAAAAATTTTCTTCAATTCCATATAATAACGTATATTACTTATTTTAAAATGTTCTATATGACTTTTATAACAATACTTTGGTGAAGCGCAGAATTGAATTATTGGTATTTGGTATTTGGGTGTCGCGGTGGGTTTCCTGCCCTCCCTGACGGAGGTATGGCACTCCCCCTAATGATGGCACATATTTCTGAGGGAAAATGTGAGGATATAATATATGATTATATAAATTATATATATAATATATATATAATATATTAAGTATATAATTATATATATATAGTATATTAGTATATGATTATATCACTATATTGATAAAATTATCATGACCTCACAGTATACGTAACGCGGAAATCCTGACATGTATGACGTCACGCGGAGCTTTGTAAATTTCTACTTGACGGGTTACGGTACATAATATATAGTATGTCCAGTGTCTGCATATATATATATATATATATATATATTATAATATTATAATATATATATAGTATATGCGTAGGCTTATTAAACTATATGCAAAGGTATTACAGATGGTTAACATTTTGTACTATATGGACAATACAGCTATGTTCGTGTAAAGTTTACAGTGTTACGTAGATGCGATTTAATAATGGCGTTTAGCTCATCGTGATCAGGTAGCAACGTATGGTAATGTATGTTATATATATATATATATCTATATAGTATATATTTATATACAACTAAATTTATATATATTATAATGATATAATAGTAACAGCCCGAAAGGCAGGCATGTAACTAAAACACTTATAACAGGTACAGAAAATAAATATTCATTGTTATGTATCAGGGACATTTTTACCCGCGGAAGAATTAAAAAAAATAATATAAGAAAATAACGCTTTTTTAAAAAATTTAAATTGTTAAATATTGTTGAAAAATTTGGCAGGTTTTTGATAAAGTCGACAGATGCGGTTACTCCGAGAGACGGAAAGGTGCAAATTGTAATTTTTTTTTTTTTTACATAACGCAAAAATATATAACAAGAACGTTGAATAGAGTCGGGGTTTCTCGGCTACCGGGGGACGACGGGGAGAACCGATTGAACCTAAAAGGATATAAAAAGAAAAAAATTTCTCTTTTTGCGTAAATAGAAGCGGTAGTTTTGGAACTTTTTCTCTGATTCTTTTTAGCTTTCCCACTTTCAATTTACTATACACAGTAATTTGTTACAGTAATGATTTATGAGGTGTTATTAATAAATAGTAGAATTAAAATATTTCTTTTTTAGTTTCTTCATAAATTACTTCTGAAATTCAAAAATGCTTATTACTTTCCTGGTAGACTGTTTGAGTTTTCTGTTACTGCCTGAATTTTCGGGATGCTGGCATATATATTATAATATATATAATATATATACTATATATTATTTATTTTATAGTATTATATTATATATAAGTATATATAGTTATGTATATATATATATATATATATATTATATATTTACAGACAATATATTAATTTTTGGTATATTCTATCGTACGAAAATGAGATTTACATTTTTTTATTTTTTATTTAATTACTACGTTTGGTTATATTCATAGTATAAAATATACTATGGTTCAACTGAATCGTTGATAATAGTAAAACAAAATATCGAAAGAAATTATATTTATCGAGTATATAAATAATGGAAAATTATATAGAAACAAACTCGATAGTGTTATTCCCTAAAAAAAAAAAAAACGCCGAAATTACGTCAATTTTTTTTTTTTTAGAGAGGGTAATACGGGATATTTTTATTAAAATATGCATTTATGAGCGCTAATCGTAAAAAAACTTTACAGAATTTTTTGATACCAGTCTTGTAAATTATATAGTTTATAGTTTTAATGTAATAGTTACGTAAAAGTTATTCTTATTAGCTCATTATTGCCTTCAGGTTTTCAGCGTACGAAATACATAAGAAACATGTTATCCATTTAACAAAATTTGTCGTCCAGTGTAATCTAAATAAAAGCATGTAGACGAAGATTTTTCTTACTTCAAAAGTTAGCATTGAAGGATCAATTGTATGATATTTTTGTTCATACATTGGAAACGAGGTGGGATATGCTCGGCCAAAATATGAACGTAGAGAAATGGCATAGTTTTTTTTTCTTAAAATTTTAATTTGCAATGAAAGAATTAATATCTCGAAGGTTTTAATTAGTTTTTAACAGGAATGAGGTAACTTTAAATTAGGTGGTTCAATTTTAATACTATGTAACATTTTAATTTTAGATAAAGACGTTTCCAGTTCATTTGGGCTTAAAGAGGTAACTAATGCTTTAGGAGTTTGCGTTTCTGAATAGTAAAACTTTTCCAGTCAGAAGGTCCATATTAGAATTAAGGTATTTTTTTTTACTCAATGGACTCGTTTTTACGCATGTCAGTTATTAGCAGGGGGTTCTTCTGCAGTATGGCGGGGACGTAATTCAAGATCTCTTTTGAAGTCCTCTCTTGGTATAGTTCGATCAGAACATCAGATATAAAAATTAATTATTAATGTTTTATTTCTTTTCACCGTTATTCGGGTTATTCATTACTAAGCGTTTCATAAGCACATCTGTACTAACACGTTTTTCTAGGCTGCAAGTCGTTTTTTAGGCTGGGTTGCATCGCCTTTTACTATTCTTAGCGTAGATACAAATTAACTGAATTGTTCGAATATTTTAATTGAGTTAAGCTTTTCTCGTTGGGAATTTACACATTTATGTAAAATCATAGCACCCTGTAAATCTGTTTTTTGATGCCTCGTAAATATTAAAGTTCTTTCAATTAAAGAGGAATTCTGCTTTGAAAAGAGTAAACGTAAAAATACATGGTTCATGGTCTCAAAAGTGTGAATTTGACCGAAGGTGAAATTCAACATATGATATTGTATTTTTTTTTTTCCGGATAGTATCCGAAAAATTCGAGATACTTTTTTCAACTCGATATTCGATAGTTTCTTTTCTCAGTAATCCGAATTAAAGATATTTTTATTTTTTACGTCTACAAATTTTGAGCATTTTTTCTCCCCAAAAGTAGATCAATTTGCTCATAGTTGTATTTTTCAGAGCGCTTTTGGATGATTGGTCATTTTGGCTGACTAGGAGTAATAGGGAAGGAGGTCAGATAGATTATACTCACAAAATATACCTATTGCGTATGTTACTTTTTCAAATTAGATATTTAATAAATAAGTAATGAAAGTATCTTATATTGTACAGGACAATATAGTTTGATTATTAAGGTAATATTTAATACATTTTTAGATTTAATCTAAATTAAAATGTTTAAGTTCTATATGAAGATTTTTACACTTTTAGTCGAAGTATATTCCCTAATGAAAATCACCTCCAATTGCTAATTCGGCCATGATTAGTGTTTACTTTTAAAAGGTGGTTATAATTAGGAGTATAATGTATGTTTATATAATTATATATTTTTTAATCAGTATATATAAAGATTTTAATAGATATATGATATATATATATATAATAAATCTTGCTTAATAGGTTCAAAGTTACTTAACGGCTACCCGCTAATAGGGTAAATTAGTAACTGCAGTGTTATAAAACGAAAGTAAAATAAAAATAACCACCGGGTGTACACGTGACACCAGTCCATGTTAGAAGTTACTTAGCTACACCTAATAGGGTAAATTAGTAATATGTAAGGTGTTATAGTCAAACAAAGTACAAGATAAAAATAACATTTTTAGAGGTGAGCTAAAAACTTTTAAAAGTAATTATTTTTTTTTGTTTGTTTTATCTGCGAACTACGTTTATTACTGAGTTAGGATATAGTTTTAATCACCCTACGTAACACCTCAAGTGGTCCTTTCACCCTTTAGAATCCTTAAAGATTATGAGGAGAGCTCTCCAAATATCAGCGACATGCATTAATCTTCCCCAATATTCTTTTTCAATTTTTTAAGAAAATAATATTATATGGACAACTAAACCTTTTTATAGTAATGCTATGAAATAAAATATAAAATAAGATATGTTTTGTTTTTTCAATATATATTGTTTTTTTAATTAGATGGTCCATAAGTAGTGTTTTAAAGTTAGTAAACACATAGTAGGTAAACATTAGGTAACATGTAACTCGAGAGGTTCTTAGGGGTGAAAAAAAATTTTTTTTTTCCTGGGGGTCCACTGACCTGACTGAACTGGACATGACTACTGTGAAC
>JABUQX010027168.1:20000-63153 GCA_015478945.1 Trachelipus rathkii | reverse complement strand
TATTATATATATATATATATATATATATATATATATTATACTATATTATGCGTGGGTGTATATATTATATATATATGGACAGTGTGGAAAGGTTTAGGGTCAGTTCCTCCCGTTCCCCCCTGTATTTTTCTATGGAGCTTAATGTAAGCTTTTTAAATTCATTTAGGCAAGGTCTTTACCAAATTTATACAATATTATATAGTAGTATATATATATATAGTAGTGATATATTATATAGTATATATATTATAATAATTTATATATTAATATATATATATATATATTATATAATATTATCTAATATAATATCATTTATGATATATTATTTATTATATATATATAAATAATATTATTATATATAATATTATAATTATTATAGATATAATATATAATTATATAATATCAGTGCCTACTGGGAACACGTGTTCAGTTTGTAGTATATATATTCCGTTCGGTCCATTATGACGATTTATATACAAACTGTAAATAATGGAATTATTTTAAAATCCTTATTCAACTAACGTCGCACCTATAATACATATTAGCTCTCTCACTCAATCTCACTAATCCACGAGTAGTCATATGACACCTGTTTCTCTTGAACGCTCTCTCTCCCGTACTCTCCTCTTAACTAACGTGATGTGTAAATACTATTGAGTGAAGAGCATATGCCATATAATAACTGGCCTGACGCGTAGAGTATAGTGAGGTGTTATCTAGATAACATAGATATCTCGCTCTCCGTTGGTAGAGGCTAGATGGTCCTCTCCTCTCCACTCTCTCTCGTCTCTCTCTGTATTTATTATCACGCACGCTCTGGTGCAGTTAGTTTTATCGATGAATATTTTTCATTCCCATAATCTTACTTTTCAACGAAGTACGAGAAAGGTCACCATTGCGTGTTTCGTGATAGTTTCCTATTTTATCTGCGAACTTCATCATTTAGGTACACGCTCTGTTGTTCCACAGTTTGCTATTGTGTGTGACAATTTTGTGATATATATCGTTTTCATATGTGCTCTAGGACTTGTTAAATTATATTTTTTATTCTCTAATAATACTCAAATCTACTATATTTATAGAAATAAAAAATTTATTCATCATGATAAGTATGTGGAAAGTTCGTGAACTTACAGAAAAAGTGTAAGTATTTAACTTTTAAGCCCGTTTAGGGGACGTACGTAGGGAGCTGGTATCCTGAAAATTACTTTAAAATAGGACAAATTAGGCGGCCTTTAGTTACTGGCTAATAATTATAAAGTGTATAATATGAAAACTAATTTGGTCAACAATAAGTGTGTGAAACGTGGTTTATATATAGTATATATATTATATATATATATATTATATATATATATATATTAGCAAACTATATATAATAAATTACATATTTATTTATATAATATTTATTTTATAATTAATTATTTTCTAGCATAGCCTTTATATATATATGGAAGTCTAGTTCCAGTGAGAGGTAATTACTGTATTAAAACTATAGACTTTTTTAATTGACAAAATGGTATAAAAATTATTTTGAATTTTTTTTGATAACCTTTAAATAGTAATTAAGTTTATAATTTAATTAAAACTAACACCCCCAAAGTCATTACAGAACATAACATTTTGGACTATTTTCAATTTGGTAGGTGATGGAAATACACTGTCAAATTGTGTGTTCAGTATTATTAATGCAATGCGATTATTTACGCCTTACGGTATGTAGTTACTTATTATTATGAATTGATATTCCAAATTTTTTTTAATGATTATCATATGATTTTATTAATATAGAAAAAGTAAGTGTAAGATTTTAATAAAAATTTTTTTTTTTTACAATATTTTTGAAATATATAAACCATAAAAAATCCTATTTAATATATGGTATATATTATATAATATATATATATATATATATTATTATATATATATATATTATATATATACTATATATGTATAATTATATATTATTATATATGTATATATAGTATATAATATATATAATATATATATTATTAGATATATATATATATATATTTATTTTTGTGCACGTGAGCCAAATAGGTTAGGTATATAGTTTTATGCATAAACAACTGGGATTAGGTAAGTGTCTTTACAACATAATGACCATATAGTTAGGTTGAAGCGTACAGCTTCTAGGTCAGTTTAAAGACCTCTAATTTGGAGTTATGTAGTTAGATTTGTTTAGTAACTATAGATTTATATACCGATATGAGTATCACGTACTTAGCATAACTTACCCTAACCTGAACTATAGAGGGCCCTAAACCGCCTTAGAAGCATAGGCCTCAACCTCTAACCTATATAAGAACAGAAGAATGGAACCAGGAATTATAGGGACAGTAAGAAGCCTCAGGGCTATCGAGACTGTCCCAATCAACCACTAACTAAACATGCTTCTCATGCCAAATCACAAAGCTTCCCTAGCGGTTGTCAAAAATTCTGTAACTAAAAATCCACCAATTTGCTTAGTAAAAAAAAATAAACTTAATGATACCAAAACCATCCACATGCCTAATAACTAAAGTTATGGTCACACATGCAGTAGCTATATACATTAATAACTACTATACTAAAAACCAGCCAATGATGGCTTCGTCTAAATGATATGTGTTATAAGTGATCCCAACCCATCCAGGTTACCATCCAACGCTTTCTTAAGGATGATTGGCAATTGATCCATCAAGAACCTCTGTGGTAAACCTCATTCCTAAAAATTACAACCCTATTGCTAAATGTATGCTTTCTTCTTCTTATATCAGATGGCATGCTTTCTTCTTTTAGTTTTCTGTTATGCCCCCGATTCTTCCCGTCCGTGCTCTACTATGGAAATTTTATTGGTCTCTGTATTATCAATAGATGTAAAAATTTTGTTAACTTGTATTCGATGTACCCCTCTGAGAAATCCCCTTTCTACAGAAATACATTCCTAACTGCCTTCCGCATCTTCTCATAGCTTCTTACCCTCAACCCAGAAATTCATCCTGTTGCTCTACGTTGCATCTCTCTCTAGCATATCTAAGATCTTTCTTCAAATAAGGGGCCAAACTTGTGCAGAATTCACTCTATTATTTTGCCTAACATAGCTGTATGTTATACAGTTTATCTTATTACTTCCTTGCTCTTATGTAAAACAACATTGCGATTTAATTATTGCCCAGCATCTTATTAGCTTTATTGCCTGCTTCTAAAAACAATGATTAGCTACTTTCCAATTTTACTGCTTATAATCAAACCTAAGTCTTTTTCCTGGTCCACAGACTCAGCCAATCCCCATTCATATTGTAGGTTTAAAACTTTTATTTGAGTAACCTAGGGTGAAGAACCTTACACTTTTTTTTACTATTTAAAATCAAGTACATTTTCAATCATTAAAATGGAGATTATAAGATATTTTGAATCTTTTAATATCTTTCACTATTCTTAACTGAGGTGGCTCACTTTGTGGCTATTCATGTCAGCAAACTTAAATAGACCTTTGGCATTATAGTCCCTGTCTAATCATTTATTATATATTGAGGAACATACATGGCTCCCAGCACTGAACCCGTGTGGTACACCACTCTTCACTATTTCCGCATGATGACATTGCCATTTAGTTGTACACACAGTTTTTTATTCCACAACCACCCTTAATCCAACTATGTACCACTTCACCTATACCACATATAAATAACTTCTTCAATCAGCCTTATATGGGGAACCTTATCAAAAGCTTTGCGGAAGCCTATATATAATATCAACTGGATCGGATCTCCTTGGTCATGCAGCATAGTATGAATTCCATAAATTCTAAAAGTTTGTCTGACATGAGCTACCCTTTCTGAAACCGTGCTGGGAGTTATACAATACCTTGTTATCTTTTAAATATTTCTCTATATACCTTTCAGTAACTTTTCCAGATACTTTTTACAACCAGAGATGTTAGGCTAGCTGGCCTATAATTCTACAAATCTTCCTTACTACCTTCTTATAAATAAGGAACAACATATGCCATTTCCAGTCATCTAGTACCCACCAAATGTTATAGATCGCTTAAAATCAAATACAGTATGCCTTTGCAATGCTCTGGTACTACCTCATCTTTTCAATTCTATCCATGTATACCATCAGGGCCTGCAGCTTTTACTTGGATTCAATATGTTCTTAGTAAGACATTGAATTCTTTTCATGTCAAAATTCAAATTCTGTAAGTCTATTTGTAACATGCATACAAAGAACTTATTTAGTCCCAACTATTTATCTAATTCTTTCCTTAGGTAAACACTGAAGCAGAAATAAGAGCATTGAAAAGTGTTGACAACTCCTTATCTGAACTTATACTAAATTTCATCAATTTTAATTGGAGCTAAATTTGTCCTATTTCTTACTTTTAAATTTATTAAAAGCTAAAAAAAAATTCAGGGTCTTAGTTACTATTCCTTGCTAATAAATTTCTGCCTCTCTCTTTGCCTTTCCTTATTGACTGGTTTAAGCTTGTTTCTATTTTTCCTATAGATTTTCTAAATTGGAACTCTCCTTTACTTACCCTGTGAGATATTTTAAACATCTATGCTTTTCATTATTATCTTATATCTGGATTCCATCAAAGAGGTAATCTCTTTTCCACCCTCAGTGTTAGTTATTTTTAAATAGATTGGGTATACTTGACTAGGGTGGACTCTCACACTCTCCGTCTTTAAATGTGCCCACATCTGTGTAGCTGAGTTTTGGTCTATTAAAACTCTTTTGATATCCATGGATGTTAGGGATTCTCGTGATAGATAGTGTGGTGTATACTAGTGCACCAATGTTGTGTGGTGATAGTTAAATAAGTGAAAATCGCTCTCTCCACTTTTTATGACCGGTCTGATATAGGTCGTTATATTATATATATATATATATATATATATTAAGTATATTATATATATTAAGGATATATATTATTATATATATATATTATATATATATAATTATATATATTATATATATATATATATTACACAGATTATATAAATTTTTATTGTTACATAAAAGTTATTTTTCAAAATGTTTTAATTTTTTTTTATCATAAACATTTGCCATATTCAATTGATTCAGTGATAATCATAAAAAAAAAAAAAAAAAAAAAATTAAATAGATATAATAATTGAAAAATATTAAAAATAAAAATTATCAGTATTATCCCTACAAAAAAGCTGAAATTAGCAGACTTTTCTGAGTTATTTTTTAATTTTTTATTGAAGTTTATAGCTATATACATTTAAAATGTACATGAATTGCTAAAAAAAATATAATCTTGACATTCACATGGAGACAATTTTGACATTCATATGGAGGAAGCTTAAAATAATAATAATTATTAATATGGAAGAATTAGAGTCAGGTTATTTAGGTTTATTATTTTGTGCCCCTAGGATTCAGTGTTTCTTATTTTTTTAATATATTTTAAGGATCTTGTGTCATTTTTAGAATACCGTATAAATGGGAAAATAGACTTTCTTAAAAACTTCATAAGGTAGGCCCTAGTTAGCATTATGTAGGTAATATTTTTGTGCTTTAAAATGTAAAAAGGGGTAGCTATTTCATTAGTTCTGAGATACCTCGGATTATTTTTACTCTTTAGAAACTATGGTTAGTTCTTAGTTCTGTTGAAACACTTTGGAACTTATTATAACTGTATTAATTCTTTTTCTCAAAAAGGCAACCTATATTAAAATGTATTAAAAACACCTTAAAATATACTGTGTAAGATCACTTTTATATATCAAAAATAAACAAAATTTTACTTTAAAAAGTAATATTTATAATCCTATTCATTAAGTTAGGCCTTAGATAGATAATACATTTTATGATATTGATCTCAAATTTTAATATATTGGTTATTAATTAGTATACAAAATATTGATATATTGAATTAATAAATAAAACTTGGTAATATTTTAGTTCCATCCAGTCACTCATTATTTCTACTCTTATCAAACACTAGGAACATAAAATGTGCATAAATGAATAAAAAATCTAATTAAGTGTGAAAGATCATTTTCACACATAAAACAAAAATTTATAATGATATAGTATATATATTATATATATGATAATATATATATATATAAATATATATATATTAGTATTATATATATATATATATATATAATATAATTATATAGATAATATATATACATATATTATATATATATATTATATATATATAAATATATATAATATTTATATATAATAAAAGTATATTATATATAGTGTTTATTTTCTGTATTGTTTATATATATATATAATATATATATATATATATAATATATATATATTATATATATGTTTATTATATATATATTAGTATTATATATAGTATATTTATATATAATATAAATTTTGCCTGGTAACTGTAGTGTAAGATAATTTCCCAACACTGTGAAAGAGGTTTTATTAACATGGGTGTGGTGGGAGAGTGTAATTTATTTTTTCCTTAGGCCTTAGCTTCAACCTACTCAGAAGTAAAAGTGAGTACTCCCCTCCTTGAATTAGGGCTTCTGCTTGGAGTGTGATGTTAAACTGTAAAAAAAAAGAAAAATATAATACCAGGCATTTTGGTATAGCCTAATACACTATATGAGTGCACAACCAATCACATATATATACCTATCCAATACTCTTTTAAAGGTCACTTAGCAAATTCCTGAGCAAACCATTCCAAAAAATTAACCCACCTCATTACTGAAGGAGTGTTTTCTTACATGAAGATGACCTGGCTTTCTTCCTAATTTTCTTATATTTCCTGGCCTCTCTACCATGGCCTATTATGAAGAGTTTATTGGTCTCTATTATTGAGAGATGTATATAGGTAAATATTTTGTAGACTTGTATCATGTCTTTTCTAAGAAATCACCTTTCTACAGGAAACTTTCATAGCTCCTTCCTTCAGCCTTTCCTCATAACTCTTACCCCTCAAAGCCAGAAATCATTCTTGTTGCTCTAAATCAGCGGTCTCCAAACTTCTTTGGATTGCGTACCCCTTAGACAAAAATAATTTATAAGTTGTACCCCTATAGGCCTATAATATAATATATATAATATATAATAAAAGACACAGCGAACATTGAGAGAAGTTCACACTCATGTGATCCTCAATCATACACTCGCAAGTGATCATGAGCCTACTTCTTTAGCGTACCCCCAAGTATCACTTTGGGTACTCCCTGGGGTATGTGTACCCCACTTTGGAGACAACTGCTCTAAATTATACTCTCTCCAGCATATCTATGTTTTTCTTAAAGACGCTGCCCAAACTTGTGCACAATACTCCTAATACTGGCCTAACATTGCTATTATAGAGCTTACCTATAACCTCCTTGTCCTTGTAACTGACATTGTGATTTATTGTACTTAGCATCTTATTAGCTTTATCCCTTGTGTTGATTAGCCAATTTCAGATTACTGCTTATAATCACACCCAAATCTTTTTCTTGATTCACAGACTAAAGCCAGTCCACAATCATATTGTAGTTAAATCTTTTATTCAAGTAACCTACATGGTAAACCTTATATTACACACTTTTTACTGTTAAAATTCATTTGCCATTTTTCTGCTTAAGCAAGTTGTTCATCAAGATAATTTTTAATTTTTATACATCCATCATTATTTCTTGCAAAGGTAGCCACTTTGGTATCATGTTCAAACTTAGGAACCTTACATTTAAGTCCCTGGTCTAAATCATTTATATGTAGCTATATGTGGAACAATAGTGGCCCCAGCGGTGAGCCCTGTGGGACACCACCACTTCACCATGTCCCATGATGACATTGCCATTCAGTAGTACACCCTGCTTTATTTTCCTCAACCACTCCTTAATCCAACTATTCACAGCCCCACCTATACCACATTGTGATAACTTTTTCATCAGTCATATGTCTGAAATTTTATGAAAGGCTTTGATAAATATATATATATAACTAACTGGACCTTGGGGGAAAAAAACACATGAGGATTATGATTTTCGAGAGTTTGAAGTTGACTGAATACTCAAAATTAATTAGAATATGCAAGATCATCTTGCAGGGTTGCAATCGGACTGGTTTTTGCAGTACTGCAAACTTTTACATGTAAAGCGACCTTAATATGTTGTGAACAGTTCGGAGAGAGTCAAAGATAAATCAATATTTAGTCGAATGAAAAAAATGGCCTGTGTATATCTAATGCCAAGGTTTATTCGAGTTGTTCTTATTGAAGATAATCAAATACCTTTTCTTTCTACTTCTATCCAACAATTTCGTAATTCTTACTCAAATGGTTTCAAGATGTGCAGCTTTACTTGGGTCACTGATATAATTTCTTTTACCTCAATTTCAAAACTTCTGTAAGTCTAATGGTATTTCTATGTATATATATCACTGAAACCATGTCTCTAAACCAATTCAATCTCTCCTCAGTAGACACTGATGCAAAATAAATATTGAAAATTTTAACCAATTTAAAATTCTGTAAGTCTAATTATTATTAAGTATATATACTGAAACCATTTCGTTACAAGCTGTTCAATCATTGATGAACATGATGACAAACTAAGTTTGTTAATGTGATATCAATTCCTTATCTAAACTTACAAATTTTCATCAACTTTAATTGAACCAATTGTCCTATTTTCTTACTTTTGAATTTATAAAAGCTATAAAAAAACTTTCCTTATTACTATTCCTTGCTAAATTAATTTCTGCCACCCTCTTTGCCTTGCTTATTGACTAGCTAAGTACTTTTTAATTTTTCTATAATTTTCTAAATTTTCCTCGCTCTTACTACTATGGAATATTTTATAACGTCTAGATTTTTTATAGATTGTCTTTTATCTTTATTCCACCAACTAGGTTTTCTCTTTGCCACCCTAATGGGTCTATCTTTAAAATATACTGACTGAATATTTGTCAAAGTTTGTTTGAAGTATTCTCACATGACAAAACAATTTTGATCTTTAAACTTCCTATCCCAGTCAATTACATTAATCACGTCTGAAATTTGCTATAATCACCATTTCAGAAATCTAAGATCGTTTCCTTATCTTGCGATTTGGGCCCAGATAACACATGCAAGTTAAATCTAATTATATTATGGTCACTTGCCCCTTAATTCTCCTCCATTCTGACTCCATCCACTATACTATCATTATTTGTTAATACTAAATCTAAAAATGCTCTGTCTTATAGGTTCATAGACCACCCGACTCAAGAAGAAGTCTAGTATAAAATTTATAAATACCTATGATTCACAATACTAGTCAAGTAATCCCATTCAATGTCTGGAAAATTAAATTCTCCCATTATGATTATACTTTTTTTTTTCCAACATGCTGTCTTGATTTCTTTCACCATTTCTATTATCTTTCTCTTGACACTGGTAAGGTGGATTAGAAAATGCCTCTATTTTCTACAATTTATTGTGCATATGGATATCTACCCGCACAGATTCAACGTACTTTTGATGTCCATCACTAACACAGATTGAATATTTCCTTTAACATAAAGCACTACTCCACCATTCCTTCCCCTATGCTGGTATAGGTATTAAGAGAATATCTGCCTATTTCATGCTCCGGGATGGAGTCCCTATAAATGCCTCATTAACCCATGCTTCAGTAATGCAAATAATTTCTAGATTCTCTTTTTCTATGATATAACTAATCAGCTCATCTTTTTTATTTCTAAGGCTACGAGCATTTGTGTAGAAGCATTTGATATTCAGCTTTCTCTTCTATTGCTATCACCTTTATTTAATCCTTTAGCAATCTTAGTTTTATTTATGGCACCTTTATTACCATCACCTTCATCTACATAACTATCAGTGCCATGATTTATATCTTCACCCCTAACCTTATCTAGTTTCATGACAGATAAGTCTCCAAACTGGTGCTGAAAGCTCAACACCCCTATGTCTCACATTAATTCCATCTTCTGCAAAAATCTCTATTCAGAAATTCACTCCGCAAATCCAAGAATCTAGCTTTCTCCGAAATGCTAATTTCCCAACCCTTTCTTTCATTTACACCTTTTTCCCTTCCCCATTCCTGACTTGCACCTAACCTAAGTACTGTAATATCCCAGAAATTATGCACCTTCTACCACTAGCTTTCATCCTCTGAATCAACCTCCTATAACCTGCTATTAATTCTTCTATAGTAGTGCTATTAATTTTCTATGGAGCACCACCCCATACCCCTAACCTATGAGTACTGGTGATTTTAATTATTTCACTACCTATGTTTATAGTTATTGAATATCGATATATCAATTATCCCTATATCAGTCTCAATTTTTAAAATGACTCCTTTCATGTATGATAATAATAGGTAGTAGGGATGTACCGATACCAGAAAAGAGGCCGATACTGATACCAATACCAATACTCTATTTTTTTAGGTGCCGATACTGATACTTTAATTAATATAATAAATACACAATAATAAGATAGAACATTTGCGTAATGCTAGGCAACTCAGGATGCATTCTCTGATACTTTAGTCATTAATTTCATATTTGATTGTGCCCGTAGTATATTTATTTTTATTAAATTAAAAATAGTATCTTTAAGAATAATAAATGCCAAATATAATATTAATACTTTTTCTATGTTTGGGTTTTTATACGAAAAAAATTCCTATTTCCATTTTCAGTATAGTATTAACAAGTTTTGTACCAAACTTTTATGTTTTACATTGATTACAATTACAAGAAGATTCTTTAACTTACTAACAATATAAAAGAAAAAATAAATGAAAGAGACCTCAGGTTGAATAAACCTTGAATGACAAAATAAAAAAACGCTATTATTCAAACATGACTAATATAATAATATATACTTCTTTAAGTAAAGATATGATATCAGTTCAATATTCTAATTCAAAAATTCTCAAATTGTAATGCCAAAACATAAGCTGTTCATAGTATTTGGCGGGAGAGCTGTTTCCTTGTTTGGGAGTTTACCTTCCCACCTACACTAAAAATACGCTCACTTTCGGACTGATGAGGGAGGGGTTGATAAAAATTTGTAGCACTGCATGATAATAATGGAAACCTTGGCCGATTTTCATGCCACCACATGAAATTATCTTCTGTAGGCACCATCTTCTCTTTTCTATAGATACAAAAGTGTTGAATTATCTTGCTCCCTTGATTGACCGTTCTTCAGTTTTTTTTCGATAGGTGTTCCTTGGTGGGGTGGTATTCTTTGAAGTTGAATGAGATGTCAATTCAATTCGGCCATGAACTATCAAAGTCTATATATAAATCCTCTTCATCTTCAGTTGTTTATTTGCTGTAAAAGCCACCATTGTCACTTCGAGTGCGTTGCCAGGGTATTGCTGAGAGGCGGACTTCGACTTTTGTGAATCTTTTTTTTTGTCATCGAGAGCAAGTGCCTCAGTATGCTATTTAATGCATTCTCGAAGTGTTCACCGTCGGGAGATGCCATTTGTATGGGTTTCAGCTAGGCTAAGAATTCCTTATTAAGAACTTTTTTATTTATTGGCATGTCGAATTTTTATCTGGAAGGCAAAAAATAAAAATTCGTGTTTTTTATGTTGAATGAGGGGGGTGCCAAAAATGTTGCCTTTTGATGTTAATATTCCTAATTTAAAGGTTTTTCCTTATTCATAAACATTTACCTTGGTAAATTTGCGCTTGATTATAATTTATATTTAAATTTCCGAAATAAGGGGATAACTTAATATAAACCAATAAAATTTGCTCAAAAAATTGTTTAATGAATCGAACAATTTTATTTTTATTTGGTCTCTATTATCAAACACTGAAAACCATTGTAAAAAATGTGAAAAAAGCTTCACTAACAATATTCTATCAAATTTTGCCTTCGATTCATTCTCCTAGACATCATTCTTTTGCTTGCTTTCTTGCCTCTCATGAAACTTATCGTTTCACATAAGTTTCCACTTTGCCCTAAGCTTCTGTTAATTGTTTCACACATCTCTCTATGAACTGTCCTTGAACATGGCCACTTTGGAACTTGCTTTGGCTCTTTTTCAACAAACTTCTTATTTCTGATATTTTTTGAGTTTACAAGAAAGTGGAGGATCATATACCTATTCTGACCAGTCTATCAGTTCCAAAAGGGAAGTTGCATTGAATTTACTGTAGGTGTGTTCCTTAAGCCGAACAGATAGGTCTCTTGTTGTATCATCATCTTCATTCCTTAAATCAATATCTATCTTGAGCCTGCATTTTCCTTCTTCTTTTGGTCTTCCGTGCATTAAAAGTGTCTGAAGCCCATTTCAATAAATGCATAACCATGATGAACGTTGGATTGTTGCAAAAGAATATCTGCTATACTGCCTTCTTCGATTTTAGGAGCTTCAACTGATAAAGGATGTGGCGAAGTTCTTCCACCCAACTAGAGAATTTCGATTTGATTGTAAACCAGCAGGGATTGTAAACGGCAACAATGTATTCTATAAGCAGTTGTATCATCTTTGAATTGTTGTCTTTAAAGCCATGTTTTGAAACCCATTTGCTGTGTACAAATACTCATTCTCCAACTCTACCACGAACAGTTGCTGCAGGATCAATTTCAATAATATAATTATATTGTTAGTACCACCATAACCTTATGGCCTGAGTTATCTGTAACCATAAGCCTGATCTGTAGAGAGATCTTTGACACAGTGTTCAATAATGAAACAAAAGGCTCTGGAAAGGATATCCTGACAAATGAGAGATTGATTTCGTAGTTCTGTTTGCAGTATCAAAAGGTTGCCAATCTTACGACTCGACTGTTGGTTAGAAAAGTTTTTCGCATTCCACTTTGCGACCCAAGTGCCGCTAAAGGTAGCTCATTAGTGTGAAGAGCACAAACCAACCAGATGAGTTTACGATTCAGCTTTGCCTCAACCCAATACATGACTTCCTACTTCCCAACCAGTGTTAACACTCGTTGAGTCACCACCAGTAACCTGCAAGTTTTATCAATTGTTGTTTTTCTTTAAGAAATCCAAAGATGTTAGCAATAATTCCAGCAGGTTTCCTTCGTTACTCTTTCCTTCTGGAGTTATAAATGGCAAAGATACCTTCCACGTTGGCTCGCTGCAAACAGTGTAATGCTCTTCTTTCACAATTCGTTTAAAAACTGATGACTTGAGTTATCTGCTTGTAACGAGTTTAGTGGAATCTTTGCGTATATCAAAGAAGATGCATTCAATATTGCCTATCCCCGGCATGGAGCATGAAATTTGTCATCAAGTGAGTCATGGACTTTCCAGCGCCTTTTTACTTTATGTGATCAACCACAGGTCTCCTGTCTCCTTCAGTATTAATCCAGCATCCAAAATGCAGCTGTAGGCACGTAGACCGACACATGCTAATTACTTTGTATTCAACATTGGCGCAATTGTAAATGTATTATACTGACATTTGTACTTGAGTAGAGGGTACATCAAAATCATCAATGGAATTGCAAGGATCTTCAGATTCTTCATCTGTAACATCAGTTGCTCTTCATCTTCGTCAGAGGAGAAAAAGAACTTCATTTGGCTGTAATGTTACTTCTCCTTCCTTTTCTGCTTATATCAGAAATTCTTCTTAATTCATCTTTCTTGCCTCTTCTGCTTTTTTTAATTGCCTCTTTATCCCAATTTGATGCTATTGGTCCTTACAGATCCAAACCTTCTCTCATGACTATTATATAAACATTAGTTCTTTGACAGGGATTCTTCATATCTTAGAACAAGAGCAGGAGATGTGCACTTCAGGTTTACAGTCAGCACCACCTTGACAGGACACTCAAATTCTGAACATAGCTTAATCTCACACTTTGCAATTGAGGATGTCAAAGAGCTTGTCTACCGTTGCTATGAAAGCCTCTTTCAATTCCCAGTTTTCCTCTACCAAGTGATATGTTTTTGGTCTTTTCCCAGTTTTCTTCCATTTTCTTCAGGACTGTGATTGAAATTTAAAATTGGCACCACAAAATAACTGTTTGCTAGCTCCCACTTTTCAAGCACTTTGGATAAATATCCTTTGCAAGAGTGGCTGCTGGGTAATTTATGACATTCTCTCACTCTGCTCTCTTAGCAGAAGCCCTTATCGTAGAACCACGTAGAGTTGTGAGTTCAGAAGGTTTTTCTCGACCAATTCCAATGAAGTTACCGTTGTGAGTGGATAGTTGCTTAAAGTCTTTCTTCCTTTTACTAGCCATGGTTCCGAATTATAGATTTTGCAAGTGGAAGAAACTATTCGTGCGGGAAAAAGGAAAACAAGAAAAATGTCACTATTTGTATGATTATTAATAAAAAATTTAATAAAATGAGTATCTAGTTTAAAAATTTTCAAGTGGCAGTTAAATTTTTTTACAGATGTTATAGTATAATCAGTGGCTGCGGGCCCGCACTGCGGGAGGGCCCCGGAGTTCGAGGGGCCCCTTTAAAGAGTCCAACTGTGAAACAAACGGAAAAATTACATTTTCTTTATACTATAATATATATATATAACATATTATATATATAAATATATATAATATATATATAGTATATATATTATTATATATTATATATATATAATATATATATATATACCTATTATAATATATATATTATATTTATTAGTATATAATATAATAAAGAGAGGCCCCCAGGCAAAATCTGCGGAGGGCCCGAAAACCTTTAGCTCGCTGCTGAGGTATAATATAAGTTATATTTCTTAACTTTAGAACAGAAGTACTGACAGATATAATGATAATAATCCACTTTTTTAGAGAGAAGACAGTTTTCTGCGAATTACTTGAAACGTGAAAATATCACGAATTTAAGTAGCTATTTACCAAGCAACCATGTAATTGCCAGTTTTGTAAATATAATTGTGAATCGCTAAACCAAAACACAACTTTTTGACCCCCCTCATTTTTTGAAAAAGGAAGTCAAAAAAATTGAAACGCCCTACTTTTATATATCGAAACTAGATTTATTATTGAATCTAAAAGTTTCTCAATAATTCATCACACAAAAAGTAAAAGTATCGGTATCAGCAAGTATGCGACCATATTACCATTACCAAAAAAATGCCGATACTACCGATACCGCTATAATAATAGCTGTTGTATTCTGCGTCGTCATACATAGAGTGAGTGCATGTGATAATGACGCTGATTCTCCCTATATGGTAGCTATGCCTTTTTCTTGTGAAATGTTTGGGATTTTTGTTTATTTAAGATATAAAACTTTTCTTTTGTGATCCATTAAGGTGTTTTTAATATATACATGTCAGTATATTTTGTCTTTATAATTTCAATGAGTAGGAATAAGTATTCGACTGGAACTAAGAAATTACCGAAGCTTTGAATACAAAGTAAATGAAAATTTATTAAGAAAAGTCTAGATAATAAAACACTGAATGCTGCTTAAATATAAATTGTACAACAAAGAAAAAATAAAAACCCTAAAAATTTTACTACAAAATAAAATCTACTCCATTTCCATGAAGTTGTCATGATATTCATTGTATTAGTATTTGATAAATAACTCTTGATATACAGTAGAGTGAGTCAACTCCCAACCACTCATGGGTTGGGAGGTACTTTGGGGGCAGAGCCTCCTATAGACAAATGTTTGTGTGCCATGCATTCAAGCTCATAATACACAAATATTTAAGTATTGATATATTGATTTTTTATAACCATATCATAAATGCATCAAGGCCTAATTTCATGAATGGAGTATTAATATTACTTTATATAGTAAAATTAAATGTTTGTTTATTTTACAAGAGTAGTGTTCTGCACTTTCTTGTATGCTTTTCTTAATGCATTTACATTTAATTTGCATCCATAGTTTCTATAGAATATAAATAATCCAAAATTTCTTTTGAATTTTGGTTAAAGGTTTACATTTTAACAAGCATTCATCCCTAATAAACTTTAGAAACTGGAAATATTATTTTTGTATTATTATTATTATTAATCTACAGTAAAATTAGTGTGGAAAAGCAATTTGAATAAATAGCTATTCTTATATTATTAAAAAATCAAAAATAAAGTCATGAAATGAAGCCTATGTAAGAAAAGATGACATAAGAAAGTAGAGAGAGAATCCACATGGGCCTATCAAGACAGACCCAGTCAAAAAAGGCACAAGTTGCCATTGCTTTGAACGGCTAATCCCAGGTTTAAATTTTCCTAATCAAAATAATCAGCACAACCCCACAAATAAATATGCAACATGTAGTTTGTTAAGCCAAATTATAAACATATGTCAACTAAGCTAACATACAGCGGATTGTCAAAAATTCTCACCCTAATCATGGCATTTTTATGTAAGCGGAGTCAATCATATTATGCCTTGATCATCCAAATTCTATGTAAAGGTTGAGAGTTACTTTCAATATATCTTGTGGTAAATCATTCCAAAAATTTAACCATTCTCACATCTAGAAGACATGTTTTCTTGAATCTATTTTGTAATAACCTCTGGTGAAACATATTGTGATCTAATGAAAAGAATTTACTCACATCTACATTGTCAATTGACAAAAGCATCTTGGAAACTTGAATCTAATCTACTCTTAAGAAATCTCCTTTCTACAGAAACACTAAATGAGAGTAATAAATAATAATTTTTAGCAATAATACTAATTATAGTAGTAATTAATAATAGGTAATAATAATAATAATAATAATGGCAACAAGAAACACAACAATTGGGTAATAAATCAAATTAGTATTTTAAATAAAATAATAATAGGTTATTAACAATAACAATAATAATAAAATATGCTATATAGCCTAATCTAACCTAACCTCATATACAAAAAACATTACATAATCTTAAAGGGGCATAGTTATGTTAAAAGGACTTAACCCACATAACTTTAAATCCCTAATCCCTGTTTCATAATATGGCAAACTCTCTTATCTATTTGCATTGCCCTTGAATGAAGTAGTACAGTTTCCAGTAACATACTTAAAAAACTCACCCCAAAAAATATGACTTGAAAGTTCAGAACTAAAGGTTCACAACTAAGTATGAAAAGATTTTGGCTCAAGTTGGGTTAAAAAAAAGTGATAGCTACCTAGTTTATAGTTATAGTTATTAACCAATAACAGCTTTTATATCTAAGCATTCCCTCAAAATATTGAGATGAGGAATTTTTTAACCCACATGAAATAAAGATGGCTTATTTGGAGGGAAGACATGATTTAGTAATGTTGGCTGAGCACCAGAATTTTTTGTATCATTCCACACCACACTTGAGGGGGCACACCATGCATAGCACTACTCCAGCAGTCATTTGTTTTTGCACTGCAGCATGCACTGCACCCAGAAAATTGAAATTGTGCATCTGCCAACCATATGATACAGTTTCTACAGTTTCTCCTGTTATCATTTAACCCAACCATATCAATCTTTACCCCAATGTGTTTGCTCATTATAATCCCATAATCTCATAAGGAAAGCAGGATTTGCAAATATGTTATGTAAAGCATGGAAGAAAAGACTTTCCTCTCATAATGTTCAAACTGACGACAGAGCATGAGTATCTATCAAATTAATCCTGAAAAATGTTTCTAGGTTGGACCCAATAAAGATCAATATATTTAGCAAGAGGGAAACTGTTGAATCTAAACAATACTCCAAATTTCCCTGAAAGTGTTTCAAGAGCTGTTGAAGGTAATGCTGGGGTGGCAGAAGTGCAAACATTTTTGATACTTGACAGCAGTGAGAAAGCATTGTCACAATCAGGAAGTGAGGATACGAATGATGCAGACATCTTGTTAATACTAATATTCTTGAATCACAGTTATTGTAAGGACAGAAATTTTTTTCCCATAATGTGTTAAAATTTGCAATTAACTTTTTACCGTTTATGAAAATCATATATTTATAATGTATTTAGCATGAAAAGATGCTAAGTGAAATTTGAAGGCATTCTGAATGATGTATACTTGTAGTCAAAAATAAATAAAATCAACTAAGTGTAGCATAATTTAGAGCTTAGGCATTTGGAAAGATAACTATTAATTGAGAAAGCATTATCAGTTCTGCTGAGAAATTGAATGACCAAGACATATTTATTTGCTGCTCCAAAAATTAACTAAAAGTGACTCAAATTGGTGTATATAATTTTATTATATTTGTTTACTGGGATTTCTAATAAACCAACTCATGTTTTAAATTGCAATTTGTATAAGATTTTTTTATTGTAAAATCCTCATAAAATCTCTTCAATTTTCACCTTGATTCTTTGTCCGCTTGCTTATAGCATTTCAATCTATCTTATGCTGTTGCAAAAAACATATTGAAGACTTTGTCATGATGTTTTGATTCTAAGCTTTCCTTGTTTGATATTTTTCTTTCTTTCTGTCACCTTACCTCAGATTTACTTTCTTATAACTATAACAGCTATTGTGGATTGGTACTACTCAAAGTACTCATCCTTCAAATTTACTAATTATGATGTTTTTCATTGCATTTTTTTTTTTTTATCCCCCATCCTTTTTTCATAAATGACCTTCCAGATTTTCTTTCATATCTTTCTACTCTTTTGTTAATCACTCACTTTGCATTACCTATTTGATTTGAAATGCAATTAACCTATGTCAGTTAGTTTATTCTGGGAGGGTGACATTAGGCAGCTCGCTTCAGATTTTTAACAGATTTCTATTTACGGAAGCAAAAATAGGATTCTTTTCAATGCCTCGAAAACTTAGTTCCATCTATTTTTTCATTGCAATCTTCCTTGTTCCATCAAACTATAATACCTATGAATATGCACATCTCAAATTTTCCTGGTGGTTCTTTTTTCATCATCTTTCTGATGTTTCAAGTTTCTCTCAATATACAAGCCTCTAAAAAGTTAAGGTTCTGAGGTACCTTCTGTACTTTTTCATGTGTTATTTTCTGTATATAGTGGCACATCCACCATCATATTGAATAGGGTTTTATATATATATATATATATATATATATATATATATATATATTATATATATATATATATTATATATATATATATATATATATATATATATATATATATATATATAAGTGTGTGTGTGTGTGTGAAGGTGTATATATGTATGTGCGTATTCTTACACAACTCTTATTGAAGAGTGCTCTAAGGCTTTTCATTTCATCAACTTTCCTACATTCACTCACCGATAATCCTCTCCAATGCTTTTCTAGCTGTTGGACTGTTACATAGCTCGCTTTACACTGTTGCTATTATAACAGACTGCCATTTAAAACTCCATAGTCACATACCTCCTCCTCTAAGGTATCTTGCAAGAATCTTCTTTATAGCACAGTCTCATCCTTCCTCTGCCCACCGGGTCCTCTGCTCTCAAAATCACTCTATTCCTTTATGTATTCTACTTCTATAGTCTGGAATATTCTTCTCTTTTTCCCTCTACTTTCAAGTGGCATGTATCAGGGCATGTCAGCTTCTGATTTTGGAATTTATTCTGAATTTCCTTCATTTGGTGTGTATCATTTTTGCTTTACTCGTTATCAACTGGAGGTCTTTTTAAAAAAATTAAAGAGCTGCAAATCCCTATAGTTTAGATTTATATGTGTATAAATTTTGTATTTGAATTTGAAAATCTATGACTAATTGTAGATTTTCAGTATACTCAGTATATATTAGTAACTTGTGTAGAAATCCATTTAAACCTATATATATATTTTTACATTGTTTATTGCTAATAATTAGTTTTTTAGTAAATTTGGTTTACTGTATTCCTTTTATTTTTAAATCTCTTAGCACTATATAAAGCCCGTTTTACTCCAAACGAATGTTTTTTTTTTCCTCGCTTTCTTTTTAACTTAGATTTTTTAGCGTTTCTCCAACTTGGTCTTTAGCGTAAAGTTTACTATTTGGGACAAGCCATTATTTATATATTTTATACAATTTATCTACTTTTAGAGGATCAATAGTATTTTTTTTTTTTTTGTTACGTCAATTTCGTGAGAGCGTGTGATCGTGAGTGTTTTTAAACTTTCTGGATTATTCATATTTTAGATAATTTGCTGTAAATAGGGTTTATCGTTTTAAAATTTAGGTTTTAGCGTACGAATAAATTTTCTCATTTCTCCTTTGTGTGTCTTTCTATTCTTTGTCTTTTTTTTTTTTTTTTTTTTTTTTTGATTGCGTGTGCGTGTGCGTGTGCGTGTGCGTGTTCGGTGTGCGTGTGCGTGATGCATGTTTGCGTGTAATAGGTAGCAGATTTTGACAGGCGTGGCTTTCTTTTTGACTTTACCAACAACATCAATGGCTTGCACTTAACTCTAAACCTTTGGCAGTACTACTCGCCAACTCTAAACCTAATTTTATGCTCTTGGCTGAGACCCAGTGGCTAAGAATTCATTTCCTTTCAACTCGTTAATTATATCCAACTATAACTTATTTTATAATTTCCGTTTGTGTAAGGGTGAGTATGTGGACCTATGTAATGAACACATTCCGTATAACAAGTCTCGATGAAATCTCGGAATCTTCCTAACTTCGATGTTCTGTGGCTTTAAAATCTTCTTCCTTCTACTACAATATTTCTTATGCTTCTGCTACTGTTCTCCTAACAAGAACAGGTTTTCATGCCTTTTTTTTTTTTTTGATTACCTTTACTAATTCTCACGAGACTGATATATCTTCTCATCCAATAATTAATGAAGTCTCTTATTTAATCATTTCAATGTACACAAGACTGAATTGTTGGATTCCTCTCGTATGATTAGTTGGGAGGGAAAGCCGAATCATTCTTTGGTAGAATGTATTCTCCAACGGTCTGGAGCAACTGATTAAATAAACTCTACACAATCCGGATCGTCCCAACCGATTCTTGAGACACACTTGACCTATTGTTTCACCACTAGTCCTCTTCTCTCGTAAAATACACCACCTTCGCTCCTATCTCGGAAAAGATACTAAGACCTACACCTTGAAATGTATATCACTTAATTATTAGATATTTCTCGTCCAACATCTCCATCTTGCCCTATGCGGTTTTTCTGTGGCACTTTTGATCGGGACCGATTGGGGGAGAGTGGTGTGGGCAGTTGCGTTGTTCTTCTTACGCTAACGATATAATGTGAGGGGCTGCGTTAATGACTATTAAGGAACGCTTCGAGAGTTCTGCGATAAAGTGGGAACTGTTAATGTTAATGGGATGAGCAGCTTCATTCCTTCTTGGACTAATCTTTATTCTCCTCAAGAATCCATGGAATGCATTTTATGAACCGAGACCATTCAGGCTAGAGACAAGGCTTATCGGGTGTGTGTGGCAAGAAAAATTCTCGTTTCTCCTAATCACTTCTGCCAATTTTCGTTCCAGCCTAGAAATCGTGTGGGATACGTCTTCGACGAGGCAAAGCAGGACTTTCATTAAACGAAATGCGCTGACCTCCTTGGTTCTCCTACTGACAAATCTCTCTGGCTCTTGCCAAAAACATCTCTAAAACTTTTCTGTAAATCATCCTTTCCTCCTTTTTTTTCGCTCTGATGATTTTGTTTTGTGTTAAGATACTCCAACTTTGATAAATGTGGCCTAATCCATCTCTTTGGCCCCGTATTTTTTTCTAACTCCAAGCCTGTGACGATTCTGGTATTCCTTCTTTCTCCTCCTTTTCCTCTCAATAGGTGTGTCCTATGCTTTAACCTGTCATTTCATTTGATCGGGTGCGCATTTGAGTTCCTGAGAGGGAAAGAGGAGGAGCGTAAGGGAATACCAGAATCTGTCCAGGATTTTGAATTTAGGTAGGAACGAATAGTAAGGAGGCAATAGATGTTTTTGGTCTCTTTTTCAGTTGGAGTATTAACAAACGAATCATCAGAGCGCAGAGAACAGAGGAAGGAAAGGAGTGATTTACAGATAGTTAGTTTTAGAGATGTTTTTTGGCAATAGGCCAGAGAGAAATTTGTCAGTAGGGAGAACCAAAGGAGGTTCAGTGCGCATTTCGTTTATGGAAAGTCTGCTCTTTGACTCGTCGAAGAGTATTCCCTGCCTAACGATTTCTAGCTGATATGAAAATTGGCGAATGAGTTTTGATAGTGGAGAAGCGGGAATTTTTTCCACACCCGATATAGCATTTGTCTCTAAGCCTTGATTCATGGCAGGGAACAATAGACTTCGATCGAACCATGGATGTTTGAGGGAGAAAAAGGATTTAGTCCAAGAAGGAATGAACTTGGTTATCCCATTAACAATTACATTTCCCACTTTATCGGCAGAATGCTGAAGCGTTTTTAATAGTCAAAGGCAGTCACTCTTCGAAGTTTAGTAGTTAGCGTGAGAAGCAACGGCAATGCCCCCAATTCGGCCCGATCAAGAGTGCGCCAGGTGAAAACCGATAGGGTGCGAAGACGGAGGTGTGTTGGAGAGAAGTATTAAAATTAGAGATGATATAAGGTTTGTGTCAGATTTACCGATGGGAGCGAAGGTGGTGTATTTATAGAGAGAGGAATAGTGGTTGAAACATAGGTCAAAGTGTGTTCAAGGAGTGTCGGTTGGACATTTTTTTTAATGATGTGTGGTTATGGGTTTTATTTATTTTGCATCAGTGATCTATCAAGTTAACTCGCACATGTATTCGGCTTCCTTCCCAACTTTAAAAATACATTACGAGAGGAATCCAACAATCAGTTTTGTGTACATTTGAAATCCCCTAATAGAGGGACTTCCATTATTATTTGGATGAGAAGAGTATATCAGTTCGTTGAGATAGTTAAGGTATCAAAAAAAAAAAAAAGGCATGAAATCTGTTTGGTTTTTAGGGAACAGAGCAGTAAGCATAAAATTATGTAGTGAAGGAAGAAATGATTTTTAAGCTTCACAGACATCGAATAGTTAGGAGATTCGAGATTTCTCGAGGACTGTTGTTATAGGAATGTACATTTACAAGGCACATATCACCCTTGTCAAACGGAAAATTATAAAAATAAGGTGTATAGTTGGATATATTAAAACGAGTTGGAGGATGAATTCCTGCCTATCTGGGTCTCAGACAAGATGCATAAAAATTAGGTTTTAGAGTTGGCGGGTAGTTTATCATGGATGCAGAGTTTCTCGCGTGTGCTCAGCCACGTGATTGGTTGGTTACAGTCAAAAGTAAGAGCCTCACGCGCTGTGCTCATATACCTTTATGTGTGACGCACATTATGGCACAGCGCACTCCGGACACGCGACACGCTCATCAACACCGCTACACGCAATGTAGTGAAAAAAAAAAAAAATAAATTAATAGACAAAGGAAATAGACAAAACTACGGGAAAAGTGAAGGAAATTTATTCGTACGCTAAAACCTAAATTAAAACGAAATTTTATTTATCAGAAATATCTAAATATGAATATCCAGAAAGTTAAAAAACACTCCCGCACTCACACGCTCTCACAAATATTTCCGACGAAAAAAAAAAATAATAAATACTATTGATCAACTTAAAAAAAGTAGATAAATCTGTATAAATATAATTAAATGGCTGTCCAGAATAAGGTAAATTTTACGCTATAGACCAAGTTGGAGAAACGCTAAATTTCCAAGTAAAGAAGGAAATCGACGAGAGAAATAATAAAAACATAAACTTAGGGTACTATAGCTATCTATAATCGAACTAGATGTGTGATTATTGAATCTAAAGAGTTTCTCATAATATTTTCACCCAAAATAAAGACTTAGTTAATCGGGGGGCTTTTTAATGAAAATGGTTTATCGGGGGGCAAATTTTTTTAAAACCCCTGGGATAAAACCCCCCGGATAACCCCGGTTTTACTCTCTGATACCTCATCAAAAATTTGTGCCGGGATACTTATTCCTGATTACCGGATACGGATACTATCGGTACATCACCTACTGATGTAGTAGCTGGAAAATCTACTAGTAGTCTATAGATTGTCAAGTTGTCAAATACAAAATTTGATTTACCACATATAGAATCATAAACTGTTACAGGGGTTTGCACTTTATAGTTTTTTTGTTTTGTAAAAGACCTTCAGTTGATAAAGATCAAAGCAAAAATGATACAACCAATGAAAGGAAATTTCAGAATAATTTCAAAATTAGAAGCTGACATGCCCTATAACATGGCACTTTGAAAGTGTAGGTAGGGCAGAAGAGAAAAATATTCCAGACTATTAGAAGTTAGAATACATAAAGGATAGAGTGATTTTGAGAGCAGAGGACCCGGTGGGCAGAGGAAGGATGAGATGTGCATAAAGAAGATTCTTGCAAGATACCTTAGAGGAGGAGGTATGTGACTGTGTTATATTTTAAAATGGGCTGTTCTGTTAATATAATAGCAACAGTGTAAAGCGAGCTATGTAACAGTCCAACAGCTAGAAAAGCATTGGAGAGGATTATCGGTGAGTGAATGAAAGTTGATGAAATGAAAAGCCTCCTTAGAGCACTCTTCCAATAAGAGTTGTGTAAGAATACGACATACTTATATATAGCACCTTCACCAGAACACCAACACACATATATATATATATATATTATTTTATAGTTATATGATTATATATATTATATATATATTATAAATATATATATTACTATATAGTATTATATATAATATATATATATATATATATAATATAATAAAACCCATTACATGTTATTGTGGATGGCCACTTATACAGGAAAATAACACATTGAAAAAAGTACAGAAGTACCGCTCAGAACCTTAACTATTTAGGAGCTTGTTATATTTGAGAGAACTGAACGATCAGAAAGATGAGTGAAAGAAAGAACCACCATGGAAAATTGAGAGTGCAGTATTTTCATAGGGTATTATAGTTTGATGTAACAAGGAAGATTGTCAAGAAAAATAGATGGAACTTAAGTTTTCGAGGCATATGAAAAAGAGAATCCTATTTTGCTTCCGTTAAGATAGAAATCTGGTTTTAAAAATCTTTTGAACACAGGGACTAGGACGAGATTGAAACATCCCAGAATAAACTATCTGAGATAGGTTAATTGCATTTCAAATCAAATAGGTAATGCAAAGCGAGTGATTAACAAAAAGAGTAGAAAGATATGAAAGAAAAACTGGAAGGTCATTTATGAAAAAAGGATGGAGGATAAAAAAAAAAAAGCAATAAAAAACATTAGTAAATTTGAAATTTGAAGGATGAGTACTTTGAGTAGTACCAATCCACAATAGCTGTAAGAGATATTTAAAACTAAATCTGAGGTAAGGTGACAGAAAGAAAGAAAAATATCAAACAAGGAAAGCTTAGAATCAAAACATCATGACAAAGTCTTCAATATGTTTTTTGCAACAGCATAAGATAGATTGAAATGCTATAAGCAAGCGGACAAAGAATCAAGGTGAAAATTGAAGAGATTTTATGAGGATTTTATAATAAAAAAATCTTATACAAATTGTAATTTAAAACACGAGTTGGTTTATTAGAAATCCCAGTAAACAAATATAATAAAATTATATACACCAATTTGAGTCACTTTTAGTTAATTTTTGGAGTAGCAAATAAATATGTCTTGGTCATTCAATTTCTCAGCAGAACTGATAATGCTTTCTCAATTAATAGTTATCTTTCCAAATGCCTAAGCTCTAAATTATGCTACACTTAGTTGATTTTATTTATTTTTGACTACAAGTATACATCATTCAGAATGCCTTCAAATTTCACTTAGCATCTTTTCATGCTAAATACATTATAAATATATGATTTTCATAAACGGTAAAAAGTTAATTGCAAATTTTAACACATTATGGGAAAAAAATTTCTGTCCTTACAATAACTGTGATTCAAGAATATTAGTATTAACAAGATGTCTGCATCATTCGTATCCTCACTTCCTGATTGTGACAATGCTTTCTCACTGCTGTCAAGTATCAAAAATGTTTGCACTTCTGCCACCCCAGCATTACCTTCAACAGCTCTTGAAACACTTTCAGGGAAATTTGGAGTATTGTTTAGATTCAACAGTTTCCCTCTTGCTAAATATATTGATCTTTATTGGGTCCAACCTAGAAACATTTTTCAGGATTAATTTGATAGATACACATGCTCTGTCTTGATTTTGAACATTATGAGAGGAAAGACTCGTCTACGATGCTTTACAGAAGGAATTTGCAAATCCTGCTTTCCTTAATAGATTATGGGATTATAATGAGCAAACACATTGGGGTAAAGATTGATATGGTTGGGTTAAATGATAACAGGAGAAACTGTAGAAACTGTATCATATGGTTGGCAGATGCACAATTTCAATTTTCTGGGTGCAGTGCATGCTGCAGTGCAAAAACAAATGACTGCTGGAGTAGTGCTATGCATGGTGTGCCCCCTCTAGTGTGGTGTGGAATGATACAAAAAATTCTGGTGCTCAGCCAACATTACTAAATCATGTCTTCCCTCCAAATAAGCCATCTTTCTTTCATGTGGGTTAAAAAATTCCTCATCTCAATATTTTGAGGGAATGCTTAGATATAAGAGCTGTTATTGGTTAATAACTATAACTATAAACTAGGTAGCTATCACTTTTTTTTAACCCAACTTGAGCCAAAATCTTTTCATACTTAGTTGTGAACCTTTAGTTCTGAACTTTCAAGTCATATTTTTTGGGGTGAGTTTTTTAAGTATGTTACTGGAATCTATACTACTTCATTCAAGGTCAATGCAAATACATAAGAGAGTTTGCCATATTATGAAATAGGGATTAGGGATTTAAAGTTATGTTGGTTAATTCCTTTTATCATAACTATGCCCATTTAAGCTTATGTAATGTTTTTTATATGTGAGGTTAGGTTAGATTAGGCTATATATATAGCATATCTTATTATTATTGTTATTGTTAACAACCTATTATTATTATTATTATTATTTTATTTAAAATACTAATTTGATTTATTAACCTATTGTTGTGTTTCTTGTTGCCATTATTATTATTACATATTAATTACTACTATAATTAATATCATTGCTAAAAATTATTATTTATTACTCTCATTTAGTGTTTATGTAGAAAGGAGATTTCTTAAGAGTAGATTAGATTCAAGTTTCCAAGAAGCTTTTGTCAATTGACAATGCAGATGTGAGTAAATTCTTTTCATTAGATCACAATATGTTTACCAGAGGTTATTACAAAAAAGATTCAAGAAGAAAACATGTCTTCTAGATGTGAGAATGGTTAAATTTTTGGAATGATTTACCACAAGATATATTGAAAGTAACTCTCAACCTTTACATAGAATTTGGATGATCAAGGCATAATATGATTGACTCCGCTTACATAAAAATGCCATGATTAGGGTGAGAATTTTTGACAATCCGCTGTATGTTAGCTTAGTTGACATATGTTTATAATTTGGCTTAACAAACTACATGTTGCATATTTATTTGTGGGGTTGTGCTGATTATTTTGATTAGGAAAATTTAAACCTGGGATTAGCCGTTCAAAGCAATGGCAACTTGTGCCTTTTTTGACTGGGTCTGTCTTGATAGGCCCATGTGGATTCTCTCTCTACTTTCTTATGTCATCTTTTCTTACATAGGCTTCATTTCATGACTTTATTTTTGATTTTTTAATAATATAAGAATAGCTATTTATTCAAATTGCTTTTCCACACTAATTTTACTGTAGATTAATAATAATAATAATACAAAAATAATATTTCCAGTTTCTAAAGTTTATTAGGGATGAATGCTTGTTAAAATGTAAACCTTTAACCAAAATTCAAAAGAAATTTTGGATTATTTATATTCTATAGAAACTATGGATGCAAATTAAATGTAAATGCATTAAGAAAAGCATACAAGAAAGTGCAGAACACTACTCTTGTAAAATAAACAAACATTTAATTTTACTATATAAAGTAATATTAATACTCCATTCATGAAATTAGGCCTTGATGCATTTATGATATGGTTATAAAAAATCAATATATCAATACTTAAATATTTGTGTATTATGAGCTTGAATGCATGGCACACAAACATTTGTCTATAGGAGGCTCTGCCCCCAAAGTACCTCCCAACCCATGAGTGGTTGGGAGTTGACTCACTCTACTGTATATCAAGAGTTATTTATCAAATACTAATACAATGAATATCATGACAACTTCATGGAAATGGAGTAGATTTTATTTTGTAGTAAAATTTTTAGGGTTTTTATTTTTTCTTTGTTGTACAATTTATATTTAAGCAGCATTCAGTGTTTTATTATCTAGACTTTTCTTAATAAATTTTCATTTACTTTGTATTCAAAGCTTCGGTAATTTCTTAGTTCCAGTCGAATACTTTATTCCTACTCATTGGAGAAATTATAAAGACAAAAATATACTTGACATGTAATATAAAAACACCTTAAATGGATCACAAAAGAAAAGTTTTATATCTTAAATAAACAAAAATCCCAAACATTTCACAAGAAAAGGCATAGCTACCTATTAGGGATGTACCGAAAGTATCGGTATCGGTAGTATCGGCCATTTTTTTTTGGTATTGGTTAATATGGTCGATACTTGGCTGATACCGATACTTCTTACTTTTTGTGTGATGAATTATGAGAAACTTTTAGATTCAATAATAAATCTAGTTTCGATATATAAAAGTAGGGCGTTTCAATTTTTTTGACTTCCTTTTTTTTCAAAAAATGGGGGGGTCAAAAAGTTGTGTTTTGGTTAGCGATCACAATTATATTTACAAGAACTGGCAATTACATTGGTTTGCTTGGTAAATAGCTACTTCAAATTCGTGATATTTTCACGTCAAGTAATTCGCAGAAAACTGTCTTCCTAAAGAAGTGCCTTCTTATCATTATATCCTGCTATGTACTTCTTGTTCTAAAGTTAGAATATACTTATATTATACTCAGTAGCGGAGCTAAGGTTTTCGGGGCCCTCCCGCAAGAATTTTGCTGGGGGCCTCTCTTATATATTATATGGTATATAGTAGTTATATATATATATATATATTATAATATAGTATAATATATATATTTATATAATTACTACTACTATTATAAAATTAATATTTATACTATATATTATCTATTGATAGTACTATACTATTTAAATATATATATATATATTAAGAATAATTAATTTTTTCCTGTTTGGTTTCACAGTTGGACTCTTTAAAGGGGCCCCTCGGAAACTCCGGCCTTCCTCGCAGTGCGGGCCCGCATGCTCACTGATTATCTTATATACTATCATAGAATCCCTTAATGCGGATAGTGAATTTTTTAAACTATCAATATCGTTTTACGAATTTTCTATTCCTAGCAAACAAAATATGACATTTTCTTGTTTTCCTTTTTCTAGGCCAGGGACGAATAGTTTCTTCCACTTGGTAAATGAGAATATTCGGAACAAAAGCCATTAAACGGAAGACATGACTGTCTACTTCCATTCACACGAGTAACTTCATTGTAACTGGTCGAGAAATGCTGCTTCTGAGAACATCACAACTTCTACGTGGTTCTTACGTGATGTTCTAATATATGGAGAGCGAGAGTGGAGAGAATGTCAGGTAAATTACCCAGCAGCCACTTCTTGCAAAGGATTATTTATCCAAAGTTGCTGTGAAAAGTGTGAGCTAGCAAGACAGTTATTTTGAGGTGCCAAATTTTAAATTTACAATCACAGTCCTAAGAAAATGGAAGAAAAACTGGGAAAGACCCAAAAACATTTCACTTGGTAGAGGAAAACTGGAATTGAAAGGGTTTCATAGCAACGTTAGACCAGCTCTTTGACATCCTCAATTGCAAGTGTGAGATTAAGCTTTGTTCAGAATTTGAGGGTCCATTTCAAGGTGGTGCTGACTGTAAACATGAAGTGCACATCTGCTCTTGTTCTAGGGATATGAAGATCCTTGTCAAAGAACTAGTATTTATTAATAGTCAAAGAGATAAGGTTGGATCTGTTGGACAGCATCAAACTGGATTACCAGATCTACCTGAGCACAGAAGACAAATTTAAAAGCAGAAGAGACAAGAAGATGAATTAAGAAGGATTTCTGAATATAAGCAGAAAAGGAAGGAAGAGTTAACATCAGCCAAATAAGTTCTTTTCTTGACGAAGAATTGAAGAGCCAACTGATGTTACAGATTGAAGAATCTGAAGATCCTTTGCAAAATTCATGTGATGATTTTGATGTACCTTCTTACTTCAAGTACATGTCAGTGTATAATACATTACAATTGCGCAATGTTGCATTACAAAGTATTAGGCATGGTGTCGGTCTACGTGCTACAGCTGCATTTTTGGATGCTGGATTAATTACTGAAGGAGACAGGAGACTTGTGGTTGATCACAATAAAGTAAAAAGGGCACAAGAATCATGAACTCACTTGATGACAAATTTCATGCTCCATGCCGGGGATAGGCAATATTGAATGCATCTTCTTTGATATACGCAAAGATTCCACTAAAGCTGTTACAAGCAGATAACTCAAGTCATCAGTTTTCAACTATTGTGAAAGAGCATTACACTGTTTGCAGCGAGCCAGGTGGAGGTATTTCTTTGCCATTTTTACCTCCAGAGAAAGAGTTAAACGAAAAGAGAAAACCTGCTGAAGTTATTGCTAACATTCTTGTGGATTTCTTAAAGAAAACAACATTGATAAAAGTTTGCAGGTTACTGGTGGTGACTCAACGAGTGTTAAAACTGGTTGGGAAGTAGGAGTCATGTATTGGGTTGAGGCAAAGCTGAATCGTAAACTCATCTGGTTGGTTTGTGCTCTTCACACTAATGAGCTACCTTTGCGGCACCTGGTCACAAAGTTGGATGGAAAAATTTGTTTAACAAGAAGTAGGATTCAATGGATTGGCAATGTTTGATACTGCAACAGAACTAGAAATCAATCTTTCATTTGCAGAATTTCCTTTCCAGAGCCTTTGGTTCCATGGAGTGACACTGTGGTTCCAAAGATCTCTCTACAGATTCAGGCTTATGGCTTACAGGATAAAACTTCAGGGCCTTAAGGGACAGGTGTACTTCCCAACTGATTGGTTTATTGTATGAATGATCCGCAGCCACTCTGGTTGGTTAACAACAAGCAAATAGTATTTTGTCCGCAAAATGGGTTTTCAAAAACATGGCTTTAAAGACAACAATTCAAAGATGATACAACTGCTTATAGAATACATTGTTGCCGTTTAATCCCTCTGGTTACAATTCAAATCAAATTCTCTTGGGTTGGAAGAACTTCGCCACATTCTTTACAGTTGAAGCTCCTAAATCGTGAGAAAGAGGCAGTTAGCAGATTCTTTTGGCTCAACAATCCAACGTTCATCATGGTTGCATTTATTGAAAATGGTTGCTTCCAGACACTTATGCACGTGGAAAAGACCAAGAAGAAAGAAAGCAGGGGTTCAGAAGATAATTAATTAAGGAATGAAGATGTTGATACACCAGGAGACCTATCTGTTCGGTCTAGGAAAACACCTACAGTAAATTCAAATGCAACTTCCATTTTGGAACTGATAGACTGGTCAGAATAGGTATATGATCCTCCACTTTCTTGTTAAACTCAAAATATCAGAAATAAAGAAAGTTTGTTGAAGAGCCAACGCAAGTTTTGATGTCCATGATTGCAAGGACAGTTTCATAGAGAATGGCATGAAACAAGTAACAGAAGCTTTTGGCAAAGTGTATATACTCATGAGAACGAGAAGGATTCATTAGAGGCCAGAAAGCAAGCAAAAGAATATGTCTAGGAATGAATCGAAGCAAGATTTGATGAATTATTGTTGGTTGAAGCTTTTTTTTACTTTTTTTACAATGTGTTTTCAGTGGACTAAAAAAGGACAAAATACTAAAATAAAATTGTTTGCGTTCATTAAACAACTTTGAGCAAATTTTTTTGGAGTTTATATTAAGTTATCCCCTTTTTCGGAGATTTCAATATACATATAATCAAGCGCAAATTTACCAGGGTTTGTTTTATGAATAAGGAAAAACTTTTAAATTAGGATATTACACATCAAAAGGCACATTTTTGGACCCCCTCATCACAAAAAAAACAAGAATTTTTATTTTTGCCTTCCAAATTGACATGCCCTAATATAAAAAGTTCTAATAAGGAATTCCTTAAGCTAGCTGAAACCCATACAAGAATGGCATCTCCGACGGTGAACCACTTCGAGAATGCATTTAAATAGCATAACTGAGGAGCTTGCTCTCGTGACAAAAAAAAGATTCACACAAGTGGAAGCCGCCTCTCAGCAATCCCTGGCAACAGCACTGAATAGTGACAATGGTGGACTTTTCAGCAAGAATAAACATACTGAAAGATGAGAGGATTTTGGATAGCTAGACTTTGATAGTCAATGGCCGAAATTGAATTGACATCTCATTCAACTTCAAAGGAATCACACCCACCAAGGAACACCTCATCGAAAAAAACTGAAGAGACGGTCATCAAGGAGCAAAGATAATTCAAATTGTAATCTATGAAAGAGGAGATCCTTTTCAAAATGATGAAGAGGGAAAAATAAATTTTTTTTTCAATTGTAGTGGCATGAAATCGGCCAAGGGTTTCCATTATTATCAGTGCTTTGCAACAAGTATTTATCAACCCCTTTCCCTCATCAGTCGAGTGAGCGTATTTTTTAGTGTAGGTGGAAAGGAAAACCCCAAAAAGGAAACAGGCTCTCGCAAATACTAGTGAAAAGCTTTAATGTTTTGGCATTACATTTGAGGAATTTTTGAATTAGAATCATTGACTGATATCGTATCTTTATCTAAAGAAGTATATATATATTATTATGTCGATGTTTTGAAAAATAGCGTTTTTTTATTTTGCTCTTTAGCTATAAGAATTTCTTTCATTATGTTTATTCTTTATATTTGTAGCTAGTTAAAGAATCTTCTTGTTAAATTGTAATCATTGTTAAAACATAAAAGTTGGTACAAAACTTGTTTATACTTACTGGAAAATGGAAAGTGGAATATTTTTGTATAAACACAAACATGAAAAAGAAGTTATTTTAATATTATATTTGCATTTTATTATTTCCTTAAAGAACTATTTTAATTTAAAAATTAAATATACTCGGGCACAATCAAATATGAAATTAATGACTAAGTATTGGTTTAGTACAGAGAAGCCATCCTGAGTTGCTAGCATTACGCAAATTTTTCTATATTATTATTGGTGTATTTATTTATATTAATTAAAGTATCAGTTATCGGCACCTCAAAAAAATAGAAGTATTGGGTAATGGTATCGGTATCGGTCTTTTTTCTGGTATCGGTACAATCCTACCTACCTATTATTATCATACATGAAAGGAGTCATTTTAAAAATTGAGACTGATATAGGGTAATTGATATATCGATATTCAATATATAAACATTTAGGTAGTGAAATAATTAAAATCACCAGTACTCTAGGTTAGGGGTATGGGGTGTGCTTCCATAGAAATTAATAGGCATACTATAGAAGAATTAATAGGCAGGTTATAGGAGGTTTGATTCAGGAGCGATGAAAGCTAGTGTAGAAGGTGCATAAATTCTGGGAATTACAGTATTAGGTTAGTGCCAAGTCAGGAATTGGGCGAAGGGAAAAGGTTTGTCGTAAAGTGAAAGAAAGGGTTGGGAAAATTAGCATTTCGGAGAAAGCTAGATTCTTGGATTTGCGGAGTGAATTTCTGAATAGAGATTTTTGCAGAAGATGGAATTAATGTGAGACATAGGGGTGTTGAGCTTTCAGCACCAGTTTGGAGACTTATCTGTCATGAAACTAGATAACCCTGGTTAGGGGTGAAGATATAAATCATGGTACTGATAGTTATGTAGATGAAGGTGATGGTAATGGAGGTGGCATAAATAAAACTAAGATTGCTAAAGGATTAAATAAAGGTGATAGCAATAGAAGAGAAAGCTGAATATCAAATGCTTCTACACAAATGCTCGTAGCCTTAGAAATAAAAAAGATGAGCTGATTAGTTATATCATAGAAAAAGAGAATCTAGAAATTATTTGCATTACTGAAGCATGGGTTAATGAGGCATTTATAGGGACTCCATCCAGAAATACAGATATTCTCTTAATATCTATACCAGCATAGGGGAAGGAATGGTGGAGTAGTGCTTTATGTTAAAGGAAATATTCAATCTGTGTTAGTGATGGACATCAAAAGTAAATCATTACGTTGAATCTGAGTGGGTAGATATCCATATGCACAATAAATTGTAGAAAATAGAGGCATTTTCTAATCCACCTTACCAGTGTCAAGAGACAGATAATAGAAATGGTGAAAAATCAATCAAGACAGCATGTTGGAAAAAAAAAAAAAAAATAAAAATAAAAGGAGAATTTTAATTTTCCAGACATTGAATGGGTTTACTTGACTAGTATTGTGGATCATGGTATTTATAAATTTTATACTAGACAACTTCTTGAGTCAGGTGGTCTATGAACCTATAAGACATAGAGCATTTTTAGATTTAGTATTAACAAATAATGATAGTATAGTGGATGGAGTCAGAATGGAGGAGAATTAAGGGGCAAGTGACCATAATATAATTAGATTTAACTTGCATGTGTTATCTGGGCCCAAATCGCAAGATAAGGAAACGATCTTAGATTTCTGAAATGGTGATTATAGCAAATTTAAGACGTGATTAATGTAATTGACTGGGATAGGAAGTTTAAAGATCAAAATTGTTTTGTCATGTGAGAATACTTCAAACAAACTTTGACAAATATTCAGTCAGTATATTTTAAAGATAGACCCATTAGGGTGGCAAAGAGAAAACCTAGTTGGTGGAATAAAGATAAAAGACAATCTATAAAAAATCTAGACGTTATAAAATATTCCATAGTAGTAAGAGCGAGGAAAATTTAGAAAATTATAGAAAAATTAAAAAGTACTTAGCTAGTCAATAAGCAAGGCAAAGAGGGTGGCAGAAATTAATTTAGCAAGGAATAGTAATAAGGAAAGTTTTTTTATAGCTTTTATAAATTCAAAAGTAAGAAAATAGGACAATTGGTTCAATTAAAGTTGATGAAAATTTGTAAGTTTAGATAAGGAATTGGTTAAAATTTTCAATATTTATTTTGCATCAGTGTCTACTGAGGAAAGATTGAATTGGTTTAGAGACATGGTTTCAGTATATATACTTAATAATAATTAGACTTACAGAATTTTAAATTGGTTAAAATTTTCAATATTTATTTTGCATCAGTGTCTACTGAGGAGAGATTGAATTGGTTTAGAGACATGGTTTCAGTATATATATACATAAAATAATTAGACTTACAGATTTTGAAATTGAGGTAAAAGAAATTATATCAGTGACCCAAGTAAAGCTGCAGCTCCTGATGGTATATATTTTAGAATTCTAAAGGAGGGTAGTGGCAGCATTGCAAAAAAAACTATTTGATTTTTGAAAGATTTACAACATTTGGTGAGGAACCAAAGGCCTAAAAAACAGCATATGTTGTGCCTATTTATATAAGAAAGGGAATAAAGGAGATTGGGGAAATTATATGACAGTCAGTTTAACATCTTTAGTTGTAAAAGTTTTGCAGTTACTGAAAGGTCCTATAGAGAAACATTTGGATAAGATACAGTATGATTCCCAGCATAGTTTTAAAAACTTGGGTAGATCATGTCAGTCAAACCTTTTAGAATTTATGGAATACATTACTAACTGCATTGACCAAGGAGATCCAGTTAGTTATATTATATTTATTCAGCAAAGCCTTTGATAAGGTGTCTAACATATGACTGATGAAAAAAGTTATCACAATGTGGTATAGGTGGGGCTGTTGATAAGTTGAATAAGGAAGTGGTTGACGCAAGAAATAAAGCAGGGTCGTACTCTGAATGCGAAAATTCATCATGGAACCATTGTGAAGTCGGCTGGTGTCCCAACAGGCTCACCGCTGGGGCCACTATCCGATTCCACATATGCTACATATAAAATGATTTAGACCAAGGACATAAATGTAAGGTTCCTAAGTTTGAACATGATACCAAAGTGGCTACCTTGGCTAGTAGTAATTATAGCTGTATTTAAAAATTAAAAATATCTTGATATAATCAACTTTACTTCAGCAGAAAAAAATAGGCAAATGAATTTTAACAGTAAAAAAGTGTTTGTAATAGTAGGTTTTTACCATGTAGGTACTGAACTAAAAGATTTAATACATATGATTGTTGGACTGGGCTTTAGTCTTGTTGAAATCAAGAAAAAGATTTTGGGATGCGATGCTGAATTATAAGCAGTAATCTGGAAATTGGCTAATCAACACAAGGGATAAAGCTAATAAGATGCTAAGTACAATAAATCACAATGTCAGTTACAAGGACAAGGAGGTTATAGGTAAGCTCTATAATAGCAATGTTAGGCCAGTATTAGGAGTATTGTGCACAAGTTTGGGCAGCGTCTTTAAGAAAAACATAGATATGCTGGAGAGAGTATAATTTAGAGCAGTTGTCTCCAAAGTGGGGTACACATACCCCAGGGAGTACCCAAAGTGATACTTGGGGGTACGCTAAAGAAGTAGGCTCATGATCACTTGCGAGTGTATGATTGAGGATCACATGAGTGTGAACTTCTCTCAATGTTCGCTGTGTCTTTTATTATATATTATATATATTATATTATAGGCCTATAGGGGTACAACTTATAAATTATTTTTGTCTAAGGGGTACGCAATCCAAAGAAGTTTGGAGACCGCTGATTTAGAGCAACAAGAATGATTTCTGGCTTTGAGGGGTAAGAGTTATGAGGAAAGGCTGAAGGAAGGAGCTATGAAAGTTTCCTGTAGAAAGGTGATTTCTTAGAAAAGACATGATACAAGTCTACAAAATATTTACCTATATACATCTCTCAATAATAGAGACCAATAAACTCTTCATAATAGGCCATGGTAGAGAGGCCAGGAAATATAAGAAAATTAGGAAGAAAGCAGGTCATCTTCATGTAAGAAAACACTCCTTCAGTAATGAGGTTGTTAATTTTTGGAATGGTTTGCTGCAGGAATTTGCTAAGTGACCTTTAAAAGAGTATTGGATAGGTAATATATATGGATTTAGTTTTTGGATCTTATTTTGTTTTATTGCGATACCAAAATGCCTGGAATATTTATTTTTTTTTTTTTTTTACAGTTTACATCACCACTCACAGGCAGAGCCCTATTCAAGGAGGGGAGTACTCACTTTTACTTCTGAGTAGGTTGAAGCTAAGCCTAAGGAAAAAATAATTTACATTCTCCCACCCACCCATGTTATAAAACCTCTTTCTCTTTTTGTAAAAGTTACTCTTCACATTGATTTATTTATAAAAAAGATACTATAGTATATTATATATATATATGTATATATAATATATAATAATATATATTATATATATATATATATATATACTTTATATAATATATATATATATATATATATATATTATATATATATATATATATATATATATATATATAAGTATATATATAAAATAGATATAAATAAGCCTATAATATTATAATATAATATAAATATGATATAATACTGATATAATATATATATATATATAATATATAATATTATAGTTATATATATATATTATGGCTATATATATATAATATAATATAAATATATGTACTAAATAATATAGTATTATATATATATATATTATAATGGTTTTTGGTTTTTATTGATGTAAATGACTCATTGATTAAAATTGCAGTGCATTTTTTATATCAATTTTGCCAATTTTATGTTCCTAAGTGTTTGAATTAAGAGTAGAAATAAATAGAGTAGTGAGAGATGGCAGAATAAATAATTCCAAAGTCTTTTATTTTTAATTAAATATATCAATGATTGGTTGTCATTTAACTCGAATATATAATAGACAACACTGATTTTTAAAATGTATCATCTAATCTAATCTTACCGTATTACAATTGTTTTTCATGTTCTTAAATTTTCTCGTAAAATATTTGTTTATTTTTGATATATAAAAGTGATCTTACACAGTATATTTTAAGGTGTTTTTAATACATTTTAATATAGGCCTATTTTGTCTGTAATTTTAATACAGTAAGAATAAGTTCCAAAGTGTTTCAACAGAACTAAGAACTAACCATAGTTTCTAAAGAGTAAAAATAATCCGAGGTATCTCAGAACTAATGAAATAGAATGAACTTAAGCTAATAAACTAAATATATTACCTACATAATGAACTCTAGGGCCTACCTTATGAAGTTTTTAAGAAAGTCTATTTTCCCATTTATACGTCCCATTTATACGGTATTCTAAAAATGACACAAGATCCTCTAATTTATTTAAAAAATAGTAATAGCATTAATCACTGCAATGCACAAAAATATAAACATAAATACCTGGTACATATAATTCTTCCATATTAATAGATTATTTATTATTTAAGGTTCCTCCATAATGAATGTCAAAATTGTCTCATAATGTAATGTTCGAAGATTATATTTTTTTTTAGGCAATTCATGTACATTTTAAATGTATATAGCTATAACTTCAATAAAAAATTAAAAAAATAACTCGGAAAAAAGTCTGCTAATTTCATCTTTTTTGTAGGGATAATACTGACAATTTTATTTTTAGATATTTTCCACTACAGATATCATTAATATCAGTATAAGTTTATCTAGGTTGTCTCGATGGTGTTATTAAACACAAGATAAGTGATATGCAAATGTTTAATGATTAAAAAGAAAAATTAAAAAATCTAGAAAGAAAAAAGTCAGTATGTACTGTAAATTGATGTATACTGTGTTTCTCTTATATATTAATATATAAACCCATATGATTAATACTATATATATATATCATAGTACGTATATATATAATATATATATATATATAATATATTATTATATATAATAATATATATATATATATATATATATATTATTACGGGAATATTGAATCAATCTATGTTAGGGTTTAGTTCTATAGTATGCAACGACATGGGATCAAAGAGTTCTAAAGACCAAACTGTTTTACATTGTGGGAACATTCTTAACGCAAGGTTTTATTATGAATATTCAGTCAGTATGTTTTAAAATAAACCCATTAGGTGGCGAAGAGAAAAACCTGTTTTTGGTGGATAGAGATAAGAGAGAAAATCAACAAAATAGGATGTTTTAAAATATTCAAGATGTAGTAATAGGAAAATGTTTGGAGATTTGCAATGAAAAACTAGAAAGAAACATAAACAATCTATAATCAAAGGCATAGAGAGCAGACTTTTATTTAGCAAACAAGGTAATAAGGACCTGAAGAAGTTTTTAGCTTTTGATAAATTTTAAAAGTAAGAATGGGACAATAGGTCCAATTAAAATTTGATGAAAATTTAGTTAAGTTCAGATAAGGAGTTTGTTAACATTTCCATGCTTATTTTCTTTCAGTGTTTACTGAGGAAAGATTAGATAATAGTTTGGAGACTAATAGTTCTTGTATGCATGTAACAAATAGACTTACACGGAATTTGAATTTGCATAAAAGATATTAAACGTTTACTATACCATATTGATCCAAGTAAAAGCTGCAAGCTGATGGTATACATGGTAGATATTTTGAAAGAGGTAGTACCAGCATTTCGTTCCTCTGTTCCTTGATATTAATCGATTCAATATAATGTCATGTATGTATGACTGGAAAATGGCATATGTTGTGGCCTATTTATAAGAAGGTAGTAAGGAAGATTTGTAGAAAATATAGGCCAGTTACCCTAACATCTCTGGTTGTAAGTTCTTGGAAAAGTTACTGAAAGGTCGATATTAGAGAAATATTTAGAAAGATAACAAGGTTATTGTATAACTTCCCAGGCACGTTTCAGAAAGGTAGGTCAATGTCAGGACAAACCTTAGAATTTATTGGAATCATTACTGACTGCATTGACCAGGAGATCCGTTGATATTATATATTTAGAACTTTAGCATAAGCTTTGATAAGGGTTCCCCACATATGGCTGTATGAAGAAGATTATTGCAATGTGGTATAGGTGGCAGTGGTAGCATAGTTGGAATTAAAGAGTGGTTTGGGAATTAGAAAACTGGGTACAACTAAATGGCAATGTCATCATGGGAAATAGTGAAGAGTGGTTGTCCCACAGGTTTTCAGTGCTGGGGCCACCTGTTGTTCCTCATATATATAAATGATTTAGACCAGGACTTAAAATTGCAAGGTTTTTAAGTTTTGCTGATGATACCAAAGTTGCCACCTCAGTTAAGAATAGTGAGGGATGTATAAAGATTAAAAATCTTAATAAACTTCTTGGGTGGCAGATAACTGGCAAATGAATTTCAATAATAAGGTAAAAAGTGTAAGGTTCTTTACACAGTGGATTACTCAAATAAAAGTTTTAACTTAGGATATGAATGGGGATGGCTTGAGTCTGTGGAACCAGGAAAAAAGATTTAGGTGTGTGATTTAAGCAGTAATTTGATAGTTTAGTAATCAGTGTTGAAGCAGGAAAAAGCTAATAAGGATGCTGGGCATAATTAAATCGCAATGTTGTTTTACAAGAGCAAGGAAAGTAATAAGTAAAAACTGTATAATAGCTCATGTTAGGCCACATAAATAGAATATTGTTCACAAGTTTGAGGCCCCTTATTTGAAGAAAGGACTTAGATATGCTAGAGAGAAGTGCAACGTAGAGCAACAAGGATGATTTCTGGGTTTGAGGGTAAAGCTATTGAGAAGAGCGGGAAGGAGTAGGAATCTTTTCTGTAGAAGGGCGTTTTCTCAGAGGGGAATGATACCAAGTCTACAAAATTTTTACATCTATTTATAAATACTGAGAACAATAAATTCTTTATAGTGTAGCACAGGCTCTTTAATCAGGGGGCATACAAGAAAATTAAGAAGAACATGCATGCCATCTTTGATATAAGAAAGTATGCATTTAGCCATATGGGGTTGTTTATAATTTTGGAATGGTTGCCGACAGGAGCGTTGTGAGTGCTGACCTCAATTGCTCAACATTTAAGAAAGGTGTTGGATAGTATTGGAGGGTGGCTGGCTAATCATATATATTTAGACGTTAGCCATACTTGGCTTGCGTTTTTTAGTATAGTAGTTATTAATTATATAGCTACTGGTTAGATTGCATGTGTTGACCATAACTTAGTTATTTAAGGCATGTGGATGGTTTTGGGTATATATATCATTTTTTTTGACTAAGCCAAATTGGTGGATTTTAGTTACAGGAATTTGACAAGCCCTAGGGAGCTTTGTGGATTTGCATGAGAGCATGTTTTAGTTAGTGGGTTGATTGGGACAGTCTCGATAGGCCCATGTGGCTTTACTGTCCCTATATTTCTTGTTCTTCTTATGTTCTTATATATAGGTTAGGTTGAGGCCTATGGCTTCTAGGTCGGTTTAGGGCCCTCTAGTTCAGGTTTAGGGTAAGTTTTGCTAAGTACGTATACATATCGGTATATTAAATCTATGTTTACTAAACAAATCTAAATCATAACCCAAATTAGAGGGTCTTAAACTGACCTAGAAGCTGTACGCTTCAACCTAACCTATATGGATCATTAATGTTGTAGAACTTAACCTAACCCAGATTGTTTATGCCATAAAACTTAACCTAACCTAGATTGATCAGAATGCCACAAAAATATATATATAATATATATTATATATATATATATATTATAATAATACTTATATATATATATATATTATATATATATATATATATATATATATAATATATATATATATAATATATATATATATATATAATATATAATTTATACCGTATATTAAATGTATTTTTTATGGTATATTACAAAAATATTAAAAAAAAAAATTTTATTTAATTTACGCACACTTTTTCTATATAATAAAATCATTGATAATCATTAAAAAAAAAAAATTTGAATATCAATTAATAATAATAAGTAACTATTACCGTAAAGGCGTAAATATTCGATGCATTAATAATCTGAAACACATTTTGACAGTGTATTTTCATCCCTACACAAATGAAATAGTGCAAAATGTTATGTTTCTTATAGCATTATTTTTTATATTTTTACTTAAATTATAAACTTAAAATATACATAAAATGCTAAAAAAAAAAATTCAAATAATTTTTTATACCATTTTTGTAAATTAAAAGTCTATAGTTTTAATACAGTAATTACCTCTCACTGGAACTAGACTATACCATATATATATATATATATATATATATATAATATATTATATATATATATATATATATATATATATATATATATATATATATATATATATATATATATATATATATATATATAATTTATATATATATATATATATAAACCACGTTTAAATTTATGGTTGACCAATTAGCTTTCATATTATTCACTTTTAATTATTATCCAGTATAAAGGCGGGCCTAATTTTGTCCTATTTTAAAAGTAATTTTTTCCAGGAATCCAGTCCTAGCGTACGTCCTCTAAACGGGCTTAAAAGTTAAATACTTACACTTTTTCTGTAAGTTCACGAACTTTCCACATACTTATCATGATGAATAAATTTTTTATTTCTATAAATATAGTAGATTTGAGTATTATTAGAGAATAAAAAATATAATTTAACAAGTCCTAGAGCACATATGAAAACGATATATATCACAAAATTGTCACACACAATAGCAAACTGTGGAACAACAGAGCGTGTACCTAAATGATGAAGTTCGCAGATAAAGAGGAAACAATTTACGAACAAACGCAATGGAGTGACACCTTCTGTACTCGTTGGAAAAGTAGATTATGGGAATAAAATATTCATCGATAAACTAACTGACAATAGTGGTGATAATAATATTAAAATGATAAGGATGAGAAAATATTGCAGCTTACAAACAAACACATTAGTTATTAAAAAATATTATTTACGTATTGGTAAAGCATTTATCAATTTACATATTTCATGAGAGGCATATAGAAAAAGTTGCTAGACGATGCATGTAAACACTCGTGTATATATATATTTATGTAAACTATTATGTATACCTGTAGCTGAAGGATTTTAAAATAATTCCATTATTACAGTTTGTATATAATGAGTAATTGTTATGCGTCAAGAGTTTTCTACAAACGAACACTGTTACCAGTAGGCACTGATATATATATATATATATATATATATATATATATATATATATATATATATATATATATATATATATATATTATATATATATATATATATA
>JABUQX010027168.1:0-15000 GCA_015478945.1 Trachelipus rathkii | reverse complement strand
TTTCATTCTCATGATGTAGAATGAGGTATAAAGTTGTACTACTTAGCATTCTCACCTAAGAAATTTAGGATACCTAGGCGTGTTAGTGATTGAGCAGGATGAAACGCTGTCCATCAAGATCTAAAGTTCATGGAAGGACGTTACCAGGCAAGTAGGATATCAATATGATGGCCTAAAGTATTATTGGAGCTGTGATGAGGGATATTCCAGCGCTATGCACAGTAGATTCGTCTACGAAGAGAAATTACTAACCATCTAGGTATGTGTACATTAACTAAACCCATTACTGTCTATTACATCCATTGTGTCCCTTATACTCTTATTCAGTAGTTGTTATTTAATTTAACATATACTATTAAGACGATGATTCATATCATTGCGATTTGTTTCTCTCCCCCTTCACATATCCAATATATATATATAATATGATATTATAATATATATATATATATATATATTATATATATATATATATAATATATATTATAAATATAATTATATATTATATATATATATATATATAATATATATATATATATATAATAGTATTCCCAAAAGTGATAGACCATCTTGAAAAAGGTAAAAATCATAAAATTGTTACAAATCTTGTTACGGCAAATATCTCACAAATGCGATGTGATATGCAAAAACCGATTACATTTTTGGAATCACCACATCAATAATCAATTGCGAAACCCCGTCCAAGAAATTTCATGTTTACCAGTGTTATATACAAAGTAATAAAACAAAAAGTAAATAACTATTTCTTACCTATAGCAAACCGTTCACATATTAAAAATAATTAAATGAAAATTGAAAAGTTTCGTATTTAAAGATATTAAAATAAACTTCATTTGAATAAGCTCTAAGGTTAAAATGACAGAACCTTTAGCATTTCTCCATTTTCAGGGGATAACCTATTTCTTGTGGCTTCATAAATATTTTCTCCTGTTCTAAATCTTCTTTCACATTCGACTGATGACGGAGTTGAAAGGTTATTTTTGCTAGTTTTTCAAATTCATAAAACTATTTCCAGTGTTTTTTCCACCAATTGAAGGGATTATCATTGTCTTCACTGGTCAAAAGTAGTCAAACTTATATATTTGTTTATTCCTTGATGTAATCCGTATGTAGCTTTTTACTTTTATGTACAATAATCACATCGTCAAAAGAATGGGACTTTTTTTCACTCTCACTTTCTTTCTGTATGACGATTTTTGCTGCCACAAATTTCTTTAAAACTAATCCCATAAAGAAGTGAAAAGGAACCTTCATGCTTTCATACTTCCCACACGTGAGATCTATCGAGCAGAAGATGTTCAGGATTGCTAATTTTTCATTGCATTTTCTTTCCATTGTCTCAACGACCATATTTTTTATCTGATTCTCGGATCATGTTGAATAATTAGCTGTGAATTCGCAGATCTAGAAAGTAGCTCTTACACAAAGATTTATCAACATAGAAATTAGAAAATCTTTTTCTAACTGATTTCTTAGAGCTTCTTTCAACGACGTGTAATTTATTCCAACTGAAGCTTTTTGCTTTAATTTGCCTTTATTTTAAAAATTAATTTATTGCTAAAATGAAGGTGATCATCTTGGCGCTGACTTGTTTACTTTTCACGTTTAATGTGCTTTGTTTTAGTGATGTTTGTTCAATATGGCTCAATGTAATATGGGATATATATTTGCCGCTGTAAAATCAAGCAACATTTTTAATTGGCAATTCAGCAGCGTAATAGTGATAGGGACTTTTTGTTGAAACAACTTTTAAGCGATTCATAAGTTCTGTTTCCAGCGTGTTAGAAACGTCTTGAATTAAATTATGCTGTTTGGACATTCAGCTGCATCTGTAAAGTTTTAGGCTTTGCCAGCTGCCGTTGCTGAATGGGGAAAATGAGAGGATATGCTTTTGCAAGTAAATAAAATATCTTTAACAGACTTCTGACATAATAATGAATCGTGAATGCATAGTTGCAAAATGTGAATAAAACATGAAATTGATAGCAAGCCACTCTCTCTTATACCACCTACCATGTTTGGTCCATTATCCGTATACTAAATGAATTCTATTTTTAGAATATTGAAAAATGTCAAAGGGCCTTATAGGATCTGACAATGACAAAGAATTTCGCCATTTTGGCTACAAAATTTGGCTATATTTTATTTTTTGGAAAATAAATTTCTAAAATTTTCAATTTTTAAATTGAATAACTTTCCTTATGTTGATGTAATTTATTGTTTATAAAGCTCAATATTCGGCCGAATCGTCGGCAAAAAGCCGAATACTGAATATTCGGTATTTTGGCGAATAGGCCAGAATACCGAATATTACCGAATATCGGTCACATCCCTAATATATATTAATAAATATATTATATAATATTTATAATTTATAATATTATATATATATATATATAATATATGATATAATAATATATATATATATAAATAAATATATATTATTATATAATATATATATATAATATATATTATATAATGGAATCGAAGGGAGAGAAACAAATCAAAGATATGAAACATGTCTTGTGATAGATAATTTAACCATATAATACAACTATGAATAAAAGGTAATATGACAACAATGAATGTAATAAAAGGAATGGGTTTAGTTAATGTAAAACATACCTACGATGGTAGTAAACTTTTCTCTTCGTAGACGATGCTAAATCCGTGCATAGCGTCCGCGAATATCCCTCATCCAAGCTCCAACAAATAGTCGGCCATATTGAATATCACACTTACCCTGGTAACGTCCTTCCCATGAGACTTTAGATCTTGGTGGAGAGAAGTTTCACCCTGCCATCCTTAACACGCCTAGGTTACCGGAATTTGCTTAGGGTGAGAATGTAAGTAGTGAACTTTATACTCATTCTACATCCAGGAGAATGAAAACTGCTAGCAGTTCCTGTACAATATTAGTGATTCTCGGCTTTCCTGTCCCCAGAAAATTCTGTGCTACATCCGAAAAAGCATTTCACGCTCTTGCCTTTAACACAGTCATTGTTGTAGCAAAAAGTCAGCATCACGGAGGAGTGTCCGATTTGTGGACATCAAATATCCAGCTTTTTCTTCTCGCACTGCAAGACCAGGAAGTTGAGCAATATAGGGAAAGCATTCACCATCATGGCTAGAGCCCTTACAAATTGTTAATCAAACCAAGTTTATGTGTAGTGGAAGTAAGATAATGATTTCTCTCTGTAAGTGGTTCACGTATGATGTTCCTGTCACCTGGCGTCAAGATTTTCCCTCGGGGGCCATTCTCTTTTGGTCCAATGATCCTTTGTCGCCCGGCTGTCCCAATAGCACAGAAGCAGGATATTGTGAACTGCCTTGCTGACCGAGCATAATGTTTTACCATTTGGGTGACGCATTATTAACCATCATAAACCTGATATTGAGCCTCTCCAATAACTGCCTCTATATTGCATAACTCCTCTCTCATCCCACCGAGTACCCCTACTGGAACCGAAGCATATATGTTGCCGTTGTGTAACAACACACACTTGAAACTGCTCTTGGAAGTGTCAATAAACAGTGCCCTCACATACATCGTATACTGGGAGTCCGATAGCGAGCTAAGTAGGCCTGTAACTTTCACTTGCAATACACAAGGGTTACCATCTGAACTGGAGAACCTCGCCAGCTTTGCTTCTCTGACGATAAAATGTTACGCCTTCGTGTGCCATGGCCGTAGTCATTTTTCAATGCAACCTCGAAGCCAACAGCTCAGAGGACAACTTCGGCAAATACAACTCCCATACAAGATCGTACAGTTTCACGCTTGGTGAACTTTGTCGGTCGTTCCGACCTAATTTTTGGGTAGCAGGAACTCATCAGGACAATCTGGCATCCGATAACAATGTAGACGTACATAAAGTTACCACATTGCTTCCCGAATACGACGCAGTAAACTTGCTGCTAGCTGTAGATATATGCCGGGATTGTAACGTCTTATCAGCCTGACGTAGTGCACCCGATTGAATTTTGTCCTTCCTATGGAATATGTAAAAATAGGGATCCATGATGCACGAAACGGGGATGTGATCAGCAATCCGAGATGTATATATGGAATCAGCACCTCCGAATTACTAAATATGTTCTCAAAAAGTACACCCAAGGAAAAATTTCACCTTTTTTTGTTGACCAGTGTATAATAAATATAAATAATAATAATAATAATAAAATAATAATATATTAATAATAGTAATAATAATAATAATAATAATAATAATAATAATAATAATAATAATAATAGGAGGAGTAATAAATAATAATATATAAAATAAATACTACTACTACAATTTTATTTATCCCAAGGTCTTGATTCAAGGGCAGGGTTGGCAAAAAAAAATTCAGGTGCTTTTAAAATCAACTGGATTTGGTCACGTGATTTTTTATAAAAAAAAATGACTTTTAATTTTTTATTTTTTTTTATTTTTCAGGCAATTTTTTTTTTTATAAATTAATAATTACTTCATAGCTATCAACTTAATAATGGATAGTATATTCATCTATAAGTAAAGTTCATCAATGAGTTCAAGTCATTTTTTAATGATAAAATAAATAAAATTAGAGGTACTCGATATTATACAGTACAGTAATATATAATTAAATAACTCTTAAACTAAAAATAGTAAGTATGTACTAAATTATTAAATTAATGAGGTTAATATAGGATTGAGTACTAGATTGAAAATAATAATAAAAAGCAAGTTTTGTGCCTAAAAAAAAAAAAATTAAAAAATCTCAAAAAAAAAAAAAAAAAAAAACAATATTGTTCTAGAGCAGTGGTGCTATCGGTTAGAGTGTGAAAATATTGTTTCACATATTTAAAGTTTTCGAACTTTAGAGTCGAGGGTCATTTTATCATGATATTTGTTCACATATATCAATTTTCTATATATTTTATGCAAATCGATAATGGAGAAATGACAAATCATTACCGCATTTTTTTTAAGAAAAGACATTTGAAAAGTAGAAAGTCCGGTTATTGCCGGCCGGATACCAGGGACTCTCTAAGAAAATTCGGTTCCGGCCTGAACCTTGGTTTCGTACAGCTCTCATATATACGTCTATATTAACGATCTAGATAAGATTGAAAATATATATATATATTTATAAAATAATATAATATATATATATATATATTATATTAGTCTATAATATATATATATACTATATAATATATAAATTAATATATATATATATAATATAATATATAATATATAATATATAGTATATATATATATATATATATATATAATATAATATAAATATATATATATATATATAATATATATAAATATATAGTATATAATATATACACAATAATATAAAAGATAGATCTTATGCATGAAGACGTATCCAGAAAGATGGACTTTGCTATTTTTTTTATTATTTTTTTTTTTTTCTGATTTCTAGTATATGATCTAACAGTCAATTTAAGGGGTGACGGACATGATTTAAAAATATATAGGACCTAGTTTACGTTTACGACTCGTCAGTTTTAATTTTTTTTTTTTTTAACTAAAGGAATACAAGGGTAAAGCCGCAAAGAATGGCAGGAGTCTGGGTCCTTCGGCTTCCGGTGGGAACGACAGGGTAGTGACTATTTCCCCCTCCCGGAAGGGTCTCCGGAACCTCCGCTCTTTGGTATTGGTGTCGGGGGTTCCTCCGCCCCTCTCCTACGGGTGTGGAAACGTCCCCTCTGTCCCAGTCAGCCCCCCACTCGCAGCCCCCTATTTTTTTTTTTTACATTTTTGTAATAAACTTTACACCTGATCAAATAATGTAATTGGTTTTCTGTACGTGGCGTACTTGTCGAGATGATTCATTTTATGAGACAAAATATTTTTTTTAAAATTTTTTTAACATTTTTGTAAAATGATAATTTTTATACGCTGATTTCAAATTATGTATTGGTATTCGTAAGTGTCGTACCATCGGAGATCTTTCATTTTTTAAATTTAATGATATAAATGTGATGCTTAAAATAATTATTTAAATATTTCGAAACTTTGAATCATGTCCATCACCACTGAAATTTATTGTTAGTATTCATATACTAGCAATATGTTAAAAAAAAAAACACAAAAAATTAATAACTGACGGAAGTCTTAAAAACATACAGGCCTATATATAATAGATATATATAATATTTATAATATATATATATATATATAATATACTATATATATATATATATATATATATATATATTATTAATATATATATATATATATATATATATATATAATATATATATATATATATATATATATATATATATATATATATATATATATATATATATATATATTATATTAGCTGATGGGACGATTAAATCGTCATCGGTCATCGTGCATTTCGGCAAAAATCGCCATTTTTTTTAAATCGTCATCGTCATCGTCATCGGCAAATTTCGCCGATTATTTTGCCGATTAATTGAACAAATATAAAGAATTTTTTGAATATTAAAACTCAATAATAAATAAATAATAATCAATAATAATAATATATAATCAATAATAATAAAATAAATAATAATAATTAATAATAATATAATAAAATATGAATAATAATAATAATATAGATATATATATTGATATACTATATATATATATATATATAGATATATATATATAGTATATATATATACTATATATAATATATATAATATTATATATATATAGTAATATAATATATATATATATATATATAGATATATATATATACCCATTTTGCTTGATTGTATGTATGACATTCCAGTGCCTAATGGTTCGCCTTTCTGTTATGCGTTCATATCTACACTCATCCTCCAGACAACATATCATATACACATACTTATATCCACACCTCTTCTAGACAACATCTTACAAGACATCCCTATCCTTATATCCATACGTGTAAGGAGAAAAAATTGCCCACATCGTATGTCCCTGCGTGTCGGTAGAAAGGTGACTTAAAGGACGGTGTAGTTAGGTTGGCTTGCCTACTACCACTTATCTTTTGCCAGGAATGCTAATGCATGCCTCGGAGAAGATCGTGATCGCAGTAAGCGCCCTTCTATCCTTCGGCGAAAATGTATGAATCGTATCTGTATATGAAATGTCAGTGGAATAAATGTTGAGGAGATGAGGAGAGAGGTAATGGATATAATTAGAAAGGCAAAATTTTGATTGCTCGCTGGACTGAAACAATAGATGAAAGGAAACGGGAAAATGAGTGTGTGGTATGAAAATGTGTTTGTGTGCTGTGGAAAGGAGATGAGGAGGGGTAAAGGATTTTGCAATTCTGATGAGTGAGTGTGTAGAGAAGTATGGTAGATTTTGTGTGGTGATTACTAGAGTCTGAAGGTAAATTAAAGTTTGAAAGGTCAAATCTTGTGTGGTGCGACATTGATCTCTGAGGGGTAATGTTGAAAGAGTACGATTTTCTGGGATAGTCTGAATGATGTTTTGGGATTGGGGGTGAATAGGAAGATTCAGTTCATTTGACACATATTCTGCCCATTCAAGATTTTTTTAGCATTGTCCCCACCACTCACGGGCAGAGCCCTATTCAAGGAGGGGTGTAAGTACTGCTCAAAAGTTAAACCCTCTACAGCCGCAAATTATCGCATACGAAGCACAGACGCAGTGCTTTAAAGTGAGGAGAGTTTAAATTCAGTAGGAAATACAGAAGAAGGAAGAGAATCCACAAAACAGAGTGGTTGGAAAGAAGGAAGTACCACAGCAAACTAGCCTGGAGTTACTCAATTTCAACCCAATACTCGTCGCAGATACAGCACCTATTGTGCTAGGAAGGCGTCGTAAAGGTGGTTGGTAAAACGCGAGTGATAATTCCTCGAGCACTTGCCGCTGCGGTACCTTTAGGATAGAGATAAAGCACCAGCATCGCCTCGCAAAAAAGATAGAGGGTCAGGTGAACTGGAAAGTGCAGAACAGTTTATAAGCCTTTTGCCTTTTGACTCGACCTTGTCCAAAAGCCGGGTGAAACCAGAGCCATCCCCCAGATATGAGGCAGGTACTCCATAACATGGGCGGATGAGACCTTTGTATTGCGGAGCAACTGAGAAAAGGAGGAAGTCTCATAGTCTAAACAGAACTCCAGTTCCTTTGAGGCCGCCTAGCAACCTTGTGATGTGAGGTTTCCAAGACATTGTTTTGTTCATGGTTAAGGCCAAGGATGTTTTATATTGTCCAACGGACACGACGACATGAACCGTCGAAAGACGACAGGAAAGTTAGAAGGTATTTTGGAGAAGGAGATTTTGTAAAAAGTTGGGTTTTTAAAGAATTGCTTTCACAAAGTTATTTCTATTCATCAGCGAGAATAAAATCAGAAAGATTAGAACGAGAGCAATCCAAGAAATAAAAGAGGGAGAAGAATTGATATGAGTTAAAGAAGAAGGGTCGAGTCATCGGAATACGAGGGGATAGAGTTAGATGTGCAGGGAAGAAGATCATTAATGAAAAGTAGGAAATAAGACAGAAGATAAGCATAACCCTGAGGAACACCCCTATTGAACAGAAAAGAAGAAGAAGTCCCCCCATCAATAAACGCCGATATTGAGCGATTTGAAAAGAAAAGCTGTAAGTAAGCAAAGAGAAAGAGGAAACCCAAAGGAGGGGAGCTTGGAGAGCAGGACGCGGTGCCTATCTCGGTCAATGCTTTGGATAATGTCAAGCGCCACTACCCAAATCTCCCCGTAGTTCCTAAGAGCGAAAACATATAATCGGTTAAGATAGGAATGTATATCACCAGTAGACTTCGTGCAACGAGAGCCGTACTGGCGATCGGAGTGAGTTTCCAGATGACCTAAGAAGTGACTTGAGAGGGTTTTCTAAAGATCTTAGATAGAATACAAGTGGAGCTATAGGGCGATAGTTACGAAGGATCAGAGGCGGCTTCCTTTTTTCGGAAATAAGTTTGGACATGTGAGAGCTTCCAACACTGAGGGAGGGAAAAGTGCTAGTATTGAGACAGTATAGTTATATATTTGAGCGAGGGGCCGAAGAGATTAGTCTTTTCAGTTGGAGAATTAGCAACACAATGATCAAATCGAATAAGAGGAGGGCAGGCAGATTTTACAGAAGTTGCAAGAGATGAAAGATTTGTCAGTAGGAGAACCAAGGGAGTTAGCGCACTTTCGTTTGAATGAAAGCCACTTTGCTCGTCGAGAGTATCCCTGTAACGATTTCTAGCTGAATGAAAATTAGCGAGAGTGATAGGAGAACGAAAATTTTCCACACCCGATAGGCACTGTCCTCTAGCCTGAATGGCCAGAGAATAAGCACGATCGAACCATGGATTATGAGGAAAGAAAGATTAGTTTTAGAAGGAATGAATGAGGAAAGAAAATTTAGCTGAAGAAGGAATGACCTGCCTCAATTCCATCAACGATTACAGCTTCTCTTATCTTTTAAATCTTTATACATCCTATCATTATTTCCCTTATTGAAGGTAGCCAATTTCTACATCTGCAAACTGGAAACCTTACATTAAAAGTCCTATCTAGAATACGTTTATACATGTATGAGGAACAGCCACTTGACCTAAGAAATCGTAACGGACCACAAACATGTCTCCTCTACATTTCCATTAATAAATACTTTTCTTTTTCATTGATTAATTATTATTATTATGTTATTATTATTATTATTATTATTATATTATTTATTATTATTATATTATTATTAATTATTATTATTAATTAATTATCATTATTAATTATATTATTATTATTATTATTATTATTAATTATTATTCTTATTATATGTATTATTATTATTATTATTATGAGACTTAATGAATCAAAAATTTTGATCGCAAAAATAATTTCGGGAGGTTGAACCCCTACCCCTCCTGTCACAGCCTTATATAATATATAAATATATATATAATATATAAATTTAATATATATATATATAATATATATATATATATATAATATATATATATATATATATATATATATATATTTAATATACTGGGTGAATCCTTAATATTGCGAAAAAATTCAGTATGGATATTCCTTGCATAAATATAAGATAAGTATGTGTCCAATAAAATTTCACCGAAAACGCCTCGTTTCCAAGATACAAGGTGATGAAACTTATGTGGGACATATCTGATATATTCTATTGCCCATCCCGTACCACATCTCAACCTTTAATAATAAGCACAAATACACCGTAGGAAAGGTTACGAACCTGTTATTTACTAGTTCCCGTATCTCGCCTCATTTATACATATACTAGTCCCTGTCGCGTCAAGTTCTGTGTTCAAGTGTTGCTCATTTTGATAAATGATATCACAAATATGTGAAATGTGCGATTCATTTTGTTTACTGTCGTACGAACGGTAATTCATATTAGCAGCCATGCGTCTATATGAAGAAATGTACCCTAATCGTGTAATCCCCGCATCATACTATGTTTGCAAGTTCGTCCATCAAGTTTTAGAGAAGCCAGAAGTTTTAAAAAACTTTACTAATGGAAACGGGAGCCTGCGACAGTATCATCCAGATGCCCGAAGAACAGGTTCTCCAAGAAACTTGAGGACAGTTCTACAAAAGTACCAGAAAGATTGCTGCAACAATACATGTAAGTTTCAACAGTTTTCAGGGTATTGAAAAAATCAACTTCTGTCCCTTATCACAATCCAGTGCAGAAACTTGTACCAACAGATTTTCTTGCAAAAGTAGCTTTGGTGTCGAAGGATGCAACAGGAATATTGCCAGACAGATATCGCCAATAATCCCAAATATTGTTCACCGATGAGGAAAATTTTTCCAGAGACGCCATATCGAACTTCCACACAACAATCCCATATGGGCTGATGAGAACCCACATGCAATAGTTGAGAAGCCACCATCAACACCAGTTTTCATTGAAAGTATGGGTCGGAATTGTTGGCTACCATTTCACAGTTCCTAACGAGAACTTGTACCACAGATTTTCTTGGCAAAAGTAGCTTTGTGTCGATGGATGCAACAGAAATTGCAGACAATCCTCACCATTTAGCAGAAATAGTGTTCACCGATGAGGCAAATTTTTCCAGAGACGCCATATCGAACTTCCACAACAATCACATATGGGCTGATGAGAACCCACATGCAATAGTTGAAAGCCACCATCAACACCAGTTTTCATTGAATGTATGGGTCCGAAATGTTGGCGACCATTTGATAGGTCCAGTTCTTTTTAACAGCGAGGCTTACTGGAGACGTTTATCGCCACTTTCTTGAATTTTAATTGACTAAAATAAAATATTACGTCACATTACAATTTAGATCGAAAATGTATTTCATGCACGACGGCGCCTCAGCTCATTCAATGTTAGTTGCTGGTAAATATTTGAATATGTATATCCAAGCCGTTGGAATAGGGTCGAAGAGGTACAGTAACCTTGGCCTCCGCAGTCCCCAGACTAAATGCATGGATTTCCCTTCTTGTGGGGTCAACCTGAAACATTTGGTTTAACAGCAATCAGTTGAAAAGTCCCGAAAATTAAGGGCTCGCATAATCGCATCTTGTGACATCAATTCGGCAACTACACGGCTATAATTTGAACGTGTGCCGCCAAATCAAATGCCGTTGTCAAATAGAGGCTGTATTGCCTCGCTGGGGGTGCTTCATTTTAACATTGTTATAACCTTAGTGAAACCATTGCTCCGTACTATTTCTGTTGTAATATTTCTTCTGTGCAAATAATGTTATGTAATTCTTATAAATTGAATAAAATTGATGAATTTTGTTGTATTACCCTTATCCAAATTTAGTTTACTGTATTGTATTTAATGTTTAAATAGGCTTTCATCAACCTTGTATCTTGGAAGAGGCGTTTCGTGAAATGTTTTATTGAACATTTATCTTATATTACGCAAGGAAATATCATGTGAATTTTTTCGCAATATTAATGATATATAATATATTATATATATTATATATATCTATATATATTATATATATATATATATATATATATATATATATATATATATATAATAGTATATATATCTATATATATATAATATATAATATTATTTATATATATATATATATGTATATAAATATATAGTATAAAAAATATATATTATATATATATATATACTTATATATTAATATATATATATATATATATATATAATAATAGATAATATAATATTAATATATATATATATATTTATTTAAGTATATTATATTATATATAATATATATATATATATTATATATATATATATATATATATATATATATATATATATATAATTAAATATATATATATATATATAAATATATATATAATATATATATATATATATATATATATATATATAATATAGTAAATATATAAAATATATATAATATATATATATATTATATATATATATATATATATTAATATAATATAGTAGAACCTATATATATATATATATGATTCGACTGTCATCGAATGCGGACGCAGTGAAAACCAGAAGGGAGGCAAGAAAGAGAAGCAGCATCAGGAAGACTGTAGAAGAGTGTTGAAAATCTGAAAGATTGGACAGATGATTGTAAAAATCTGAGAAGAAAATTATTAATAAGTATTTTGGTAATTGGTGTTTCTAAAGACGAGAGTATTTTAAGGTTTGACAATTCAATATCTAGCAAGAGAAAAATTTATTCAAACTAATTCAAAATTCAAAATAAATTAAGTATTTAATTTTTTAAATTATTTTCATATTTTAAATTATTCATGAGGAGCAATCAACTTTTCGACAACAGTTCTTGTTCAATTAAATTATTCCGGGAGAATCAACAATTAAAAATGAGAAGAAAACGAAAGTTAAAACTTAAATAATTTATGAATAAGTGAAGTTCGCTTTCGCGAAGTCGCCGGATCATAGAAGAAATTCATATTTCTCTTCGGCCTGAATTAGCAAGGGGCTGAAAACCCGCCTTCTATCATTTTATCTTTTCGTGAATTGTGATGATAAGTTTGAAAACTTTTCAGCCACCAACACCACCCTGCCGCTATCGGATAGGTTTGTATAAGATAAATAAAAATATATATATTATATATAATATATATTATCCACACAATTTTGTATATATATATATATATATATAAGTACAAATTTATAATATTTTTTTTAATCATTTTATATAATATATAGAGAGAAAATATAATATATATATTATAAATTAATATATACATATATATATAATATGATTGAGAGAAATAAACAGAGAGAAGAGAAAGAAATTTTTAAATAGTTATCAACAATTAAGTCTTCATTCAATTCTCTTCCAAATGTTGGGACGGATGGGAAACTTTGCTTCAATCGGTCATCGTTCATGCGTCATGCGGCAAAAATTTGCATAATCGTCGCATCTCTAATATATTATATTATATATATATATATGATATATAATATATAATATATAAATATATATATATATTATATATTATATATATAATATATATATAATATAATATATATATATATATATATATATATATATTATATATATCTATATATATATATATATAATGATCATATATATATATAGGGGAGGAACTTGGCGCTCCCGAAGCAATGAGATTACCCACCATTGGGCATATATGAAGTCTTATGGCACATCCCATGGCATTCCAGTACCCAATGGTTGGCGCCTCTTGCGCTCATATCCACATTCTACTTACACTGGATTATAGGCTCTCCTTTATCACACACCATAAAATACAATACAATTTCCTTTTAAAAAGAAAAATCAAAAATGGAAGCCACACGATTAGTCTCGGAGAAGCTAGCTAGAGGAATGGCTTCTAAAAATAACCCCTTATCCACCCATGCCCCGATCACCGCTTCAGAGTTGACGGCTTCCGGTGGTGGGGTTGGTGACGTCACAGAATGGCCGGCCTGCTTTGATGTACGGTCTCCTTTCTTCATAAATTCCCTCAACCTTAAATCTAATTTCCACAATGTTGAACATCACCTCTCCTCCTCTTTGCCTGATCTCTTATTCTAAACCGAAAATAAGGTATTTGAACGTTCTGACAACAAACCCTACTCTTTTGGCTCTTATACTGTCTCTATTCTCAATTTTCAGTTAAAACAGCTATTGTGCCTATGTGTGCGGTGATAATGTTCATTCCAGTGTCTCTGATTTAGAGTTTTCCCAATTTTCTACCTTATGGCTCAAGCTAACATGTCTATCTACCACTAAATTCATCTGTTCTGCATATGTTTCCTAGCTCAACTGGTAATCCTAAATTATTCGACTACTTAGACTCCAAATTACGACACATTCTTTCTTCTTCACATTTCTCTGAAATCACCATTCTTGATGATTTCAACGTTCACCACCGTCAACCTTCATTGGGTTCCTCCGATCACTCTCTTATCTCTATTTTCTGTTATATCTCTTCAAGTCTTCAGCAAGAAAAACCTCCGCCTATGGCGAGGAAAGATTTTTGGCGCTTCGGTGCTGCTAGCTGGTCAGACTTGGGTCGTACTTCTTTTATTTCCCATGAAATGACTACTGCTTCCTTGAGGGATGGGTCCGTCGGAGTGTTCAGAGCTCATTACCAAGGTGATTCTTTCTGGCATGGAGGCGAATATTCCATGATTTTTCCCTTCAACTAAACCTAAAAAACCATGATTTTACTCTACTTGTTCTCGTGCTATTCGTCACAGGGACGCTGCCCTCAAGAAACTTCAGAAACCCACAGAACTTATATTTCATCTCAGAATCATGAAAAATTTATTCTCCATGACACTAAAAAAATATTTTCTCAGTAGAAAATGCAATAATTTTATACTGGCTCCTCTTCCTCACGTCCTTTCTGAAATTTTACAAAAAAATGTTAACTTTAACTTTGCTTTTTCCTCTTTCCCTCCTTTAGCATCTTCCGACAGCACAACTGCCGTTTTACCTTCCACAAAAGCTAAACTCTTCGCTCAAATCGCTGTGCTTTCTATTCCACTTT
>JABUQX010027167.1:5000-23853 GCA_015478945.1 Trachelipus rathkii | reverse complement strand
AGTCGGAGTCGGAGTCGGATTCGGAGTCGGAATGCGGTGCGTTTCTAAACCCTTTGGGGAATCCCATATTTATGAACTAAATTTAGATCTTTCTTTTCTTCTTCCTCTTCTTCGCTTCTTCATTTTCATTCTCTTCTCCTCCTACACATCCTCTCATCTCTCATCATACTCATTCCTTGCAAACCAGCACAACCTCTTCTCTCTTACCCTTTCTTCTCTCTCTCCCTACATATCTCTCTGCTGGGCTCACTGATGCACACGGAGAGGACGGTCACGATAGAAATCACTTAAATCTCTGACTTTTATTTAAATCCCACTATTATTATACATTTATATATTTATCACCAATTATATTAATAAATAATAAATAACTGTAAATATAATAATATAATTAATATTTATTTAATTCTTATTATTATGTGATGTGATTTGTTGATTATGGTAGTGTCCTATATACGATTAGATGGTATTGGATATGATGATAATACGGTAATATAATTATTTTATTCTTTTAAATATATTTTCCTTTTATCAATGATTTAAATTATATATTATTTATTTATTAATCTCATTATTTATTATTATTATTAATTAAATTAATATTATTGTATTATACTTATATTTAAGGTGTTTAATCATCATATATGATTTATATATTAGATAGAATTTTTTATTATTTCTCCATTATTATTATTAAAATATATTATTTATATTTAATTACTTATTGATTAATAAAATATAAAAAACCGATATCGCATTTACATCCAATTCTTTATCCTATAGCTTTGGATGAATAGAAGAGGATAGCGAAACAACACCTGAACTCCAATAATATTCTCGCTGTGGAACTCTCCGTCCGATTTAAAGTTCGGTGGTTGATAAAATAAGGTTTCGCGGGAAATGGTATTTTGTCTTACTTCGAACGCTGATCAGATAGTGTAAAGATAAAAGGGTGTTTTAAACATTTGTGTGTGAGGTTTGTAGGGTATATTTGATATATTTCTTGTTATGTGCCCTCTATGACGCTTGGAAGGTGACATTCGAGATTTAGCAAGCCGAGACGCCCTTGCTCGCTCAAGGGACCGCTCAGGCCACTGCGAGTAATGTCTGTCTAACACGAACCAGCGATGCCATAAATACGGATACACAGGTAGCGTGGATCGAATAGTGATAAGATCTCCTCAGCGTCTAATAAGGCCACTATATACAATGTCTGGGTTTGCTGAAGACCAAAAGATGTCAAATTAACGCGGAGAGGACTTGGAAACTAACCGTTGGTGGTGGGTCTTTTGTATGAGAGATGTTGCTGCGCCTCGCAACTACATTTATGTTCTTAGCGGTTACGCTCTCTGGTCTTGTGGTGTGTGCGCGCTCCCGTGTAGTTATTATCATGTCGTTTTGTCACAGAGGATCAGTGATGGAATAGTGTGTGTACCGTGATGTGTTGTCTAGAGTGTTAATCCGCATGTACATAGATATATATTTCAAGTTTCAGATCATAATAAGCTCATATTATACTTTTTTTTCAGTATCGAAAGGGGGTGGTAGAGCGAGGACTGTAGTCATCACTACTGTTATATATTTGAGGTGTAGGAGACGGGGGCAGCGGAGCGGGCATAGTATAGGGTGAGTGATAATATAGGGATTGTTATACCTTCAAAATATACTATATATTATAATATACCTCAGGGGCGGGTAACCATAACCAAACTCGCGGATACGGAACCACAAGGCTTATAATATTTAGATATTAAGGATAGATGCTAAGATCACCATGTGTATTCGCTCAGTCTGGTATTGATAGAACGCCAATTCACGTTAGCCTTTACACAAGGGGAACGGAGTAATGGAGTGACTATAACGTACTGTCACTTCATGTGTCGGCAATTATAATTATTCTTATGACGGGATAGCGGATGAGATTTCGATAAACACATTTAAGAAGAATTACACAGGATACAAGTGGTGGTGAAGTACACGAGTAACAAATAATTTAATTTTATTGGTTCAATAACAAGGTTTAAGGGACTGGATACTCAAGAAACATAAAGGGTCTATAATTACCTAATGGAGCGCGTACTATAATAAATAATATACTCAGATAGGCAAATATATCTAGTGACCAAAAGTAAGCCTAATTATAGGGTATTATAGGTATTAAATTTGATCTGACAATAAATTTAGTGGCTCGGTGGGACATAACGTATATACAATACGGTTTGTTATTTAATTTATCTTCTTGACATTAACCACCGCCTCAATTCTTGCGCAACCCTTCTTCGATGTGTATGCAAAATTATATATAGGGAAACTCAACCAAAAACTTCAAGTTGAATTGCCAAAAAAATATTTTCAATGATTGTGCCACCAAAAAATGGTCATAAAGGATCAGTCTAAAATGGTCTAAAGGGCTCATCTGAGAGTTGCTAACGTCACCCCAAAAGGTGCGAGAAAAGTGGATTCACACGTTCTATGTTTCTAAAATATAATAAATTATGGTCTATATATTCATCAACGTGTAATCACTCTCACTCTATTGATGTCATTTATTAATGTACTATATTATTATATATTTTAATTATTAATTTAGTATTTATTATATTAATTATTATTAATTATATGTTTGTATATATGATATATTGATTTATTGTGAGTATAATACTGTGGTAAACAATAGTTATCGTGTGATTTGAGTGATTAATGTCAATTATTGTTCAAAAGGTTTGAGTTTAAGATTCAAGCCATAAAAAATTTATATTTTGTATTGGGAGTTTATTGATTATAATCCTAACACATCTAATCTTAATTCAAATCTCACCTCTATCCCCTAACTTACTAGTTCTTATATAATCATAAATAATCCTTCATTTAGCCTTATAAATATATATAATTATTTATTTAATACCTACTTATTTTTATGCCGATTAATCTATATTTAATATTAACATTTATAATTAATATTTAATTTAATTATATTATATTATTATTATTATTTCTGGTATATTTAAATATTATTATATATAATATTATTAAATAAATCTTTATTTCTAGAATTATTATTTAATACTTTATTAATATATATATAACTAGATGGTTATATATTAATATATTTATAATAAATTTCATTTATCTATATATAATATTATTTAATTATATTTATTTATTATATTAATTTATTTTATAATCTATTCATTATTATTAAGATTTTCTCTTTTATATTATCTATTATAACTTTGGATAATAATTAGTACTCAGGAGGGAGTTGAAGGTTTGAAAATTTAATATATTTAATTATTATAATAACCACCTAATACGTGTGTATACTGTTGATAAATAATTATATAGTTAAAATAATAAGAGTGATCATGGAGATAATATATGCATAAACTCGCAGTGGTAAGACTCAGAGTAGCTGAAGTTCTATTTGAAGGTTTAATAATATTTTGAATATATATAGATACCCTCAGGTCATACAAGTATAGTTGTGTGTGACGATAGCTCTCGTTTTAATGGCTTTAGAGAATTGGGCTCTAAGCTAAGGAAAGTTAAAAGTGACAACCCGAGATGTCACTCAAATGATATAGGATATGCCATATTGGACGTTACGTGGATTGTCAATTTGAACCACGTAGGTTATCGGTGTGCGTGTTATATAATTAATTATAATCAATTAAAATAATGTAGAGTATAAATGTGTTAGTACTGGCTCAGGGCGGGACGGGATACATCAAGCGAGACGGGACTAACAAAGAGCGGGACGGGAAACACAAGGATAGAGGTAAATTAGTGACACTCAAGTTCTGCTTTAGTACGCGATGTTTGATGAGAACCTAACTGGTTCAGACTGGGTGTGGGCAAAAATTAGGAAAATAACGAGAGAGCTGAGGCAGAATAACGCTTAAAGGCTCAGTAGTTCTCACATATAGCTGTCGGGTGCGTGGAGTAGATTCTGAAAACCACAATTTACAGGTGGATCTGAGCTTTAGCTACGTAAGAGAGGCGTCAGAAAATATTAATCTATGTGACAACATAGGCTCAATGAACAATATCTAAAAAAAAAGGGCTAAGTCCCTAAAAGGAAGGACAAAAAATTAACCTAAATATAACCTATTGGCTCAATGATTTACCTTAGGAACTCAATAGAAGCACATAAATAGGTAGATTGATCGAAATAAATAATAATTTTAGTAGTGATAGAGGTGACTGTATCAATAAGGGGCGCCCTAAGGGGTGCTGACGCACCAAGGTGGCCCCCTCCACCACAGCGCACGGATATAGCTGAGCTAACCGTTTGCGAGCTATGCTTATTAAATAACGGAGTTTGTAGTTCTATTAAATATACGGATCTCATATCTTGACGCTCATAAAATATACGGATTCTCCTAGCTTGATGCTTATTAAATAGAGAGTGTATAGGCATGTGCTTGATCTCTCTAACAGAATACTATTTAAATATCACGGTATCCCATATCTTGATGCAAAATACAAAAAAGGATTAGAATCAAAGTCAAATAAAAATGCACTATAGTTTAAAACAAAATTTTGATAGTCCATCATTCCAGAAAATAATAAAAAATAGACTTAAACCAAGGTTGATAGAATTATGGTTAACCAGTCTTTTATATAATTCATAAGGTCCTCTAATTAGAGCATAAAAGATAGTGGTCGAAAGCGTGGCTCTGTCTAATCACTCGGCTCTCTTGGGTACGGGTCCTATGTATAGGTTCATGGTAGCGAGATTAAAAGAGGATCGCGTCAAGGGTACTTTGAACATTGAGTCTGAAAGGTTGCATAGAATAGGTTAACCTAGTCTTTTATAGCTTATATGCTCATTGGTAATTTCGAATACTCAACATCATTCTCCCACGCTCCTTTGACACCTTCTATCCAAGCTGCTCAACCAAGGAATAGTGTGATGTATGCACAAGTACTCTCTCCAATTTATTTTACCTTATATTATATATTTCACTTACACATTATTTTATTATTATGTTCGATTATAATATATCTGTGTGAGGTGTGGTATATTAAGAAGAGAGGGTTAATTTAAATCATTTATATAACGATGATGTACATTTTCCTTGTGTCGCACGTATATTGACGTGCTATATACTAACCTCAGAAACAGAAAAAAGGATGTGTGATATGATGAGTTTACATCATGAGAAGAATAGAAGAGGTATGTACGTAAAATCCTTACTCTTCTAAGGAAGATCTGATAAAAGTATACCCAAATATGAAGATTTATTAAAAAGCAGATATGGGATTATGGAAGTTGAAATGGTGAGTGAGAAACTATAAACCCTCATCACGAGGCGACAGTACACTCGCTTCCTCAATATAAAAACAGTATGCAATAGACGGAGCTATAGTTCAATCGTTTCTGACTCTCTCACGGCTCAAAGTACTCCAATTTCAATAAATTAATATTACATCTTGTATGCATATAAATACCGCAATAATTTTACCAGTTAAATTACTTATACTTGGTCATTTCAGTATATAGCGAAGTGAACTTTCTTTAATAACACTTTAAGATACTATTCTGATAAATATCCTCTTAGTTGTGAGGAAATACTACTATTGATAAGATAAATAGAAACTTATTGGACTTGACCTACTCTATTACATACCATAGAAAATAATATTACATTAAAAACTAGAAGCTTGTTTATCTTTCGAACCATTCCTCCTAACCCTCTCATATTTTTCGGGATAGTTATAAAAAGAAGAGTTTAATTAATTAAACGTTTACTGAATGTAATATTGGCTATTTTTGTTGTAGTTAATAATATACAAATTATTTATTATTCATTTTTCTTGAAAATATCATTTATCAAATTTGTAATGCCTTTAATATCAATATAGAATAATATATATTTAATATTATTTATTATATTATTTGATCATCGTGGCAATTTTATTTAATATATTTTTTTCTTTTTATTTAGTTAGTATTATATTATTAATATTTCATAAAAATTCTAAAACAAGTGTATAATATAAATAATTTAAATATATAAAAAATTAATGGTTAAGTCTTTTAATATAATAATTATTTTAGGCCACTAATTGAATAATTTGCAAGTTTGGATACCTCAATTAAGAAAATATATTGAAATACATCAACTAGATCTATAATATACTATATGATTATATAATAATTATTATATATATTAACATAATAATTATATTTAGAGTTATAATATATAATATATTAATATAATATATAATAATAAATTTAATATGATATTTATTTAATCAGGTATATATACAGACAGGCACAGCATATAAGTAGTGGATATAACAGTATGATATATATATATTAATAGATTAATTACAAACCTAATTAGAATATAACATTAAATATTCTATACAATTTTATTCACACCCCTTAGGAAGTACAGTTGCTACTATGCCATAGATTTTATTCCTTATATTAAATATAAATCATCTATATTTTATATATAAGACTTTTTATTTTAATATTTATACTACTCAGATTAATTAAATTAATAATATTTATTAAATATATTTACTAATTTTTAGATATAGGTTCATAGTAAACAGAACCAAATACTCTTTGGATTATATTTATTATCTATATAATAATAAGATATATATATATATATAATAATAATAATAATATATATTATATATCTCATATATTATTTGGTATATAATAACTTATATTGATTTCTCCATTAATAAGTCTGTTAAGAAATAAATAATGCTTTAAACATTTTAATTAAAAAAAAAAACGTATATAATCCTTTCATATATCATATTTATCACGATCATATATATATACATATTTAATATGCAAAGAGAATCTCGTGATAATTTCCTTCCAGCTGTTTTAAATGTCAATAAACGAACAGTACAATAATTACTCATTATTTAAATATAACATATAAAAATAATATCTTACTATAATTATAATTAATTAATAATCATACGTCTACAATCATAAGCTAATGAATAATATTTTCCTCTCGAATTATAATAACTCCAAAATATACAAACGACAAATATATTTTCATAGTAAAAGAGTGAATAGTATATTCTTATTATTGTCTCTTAATATTTTTGATGTGGGGCGATTGCTGGTTCGAGGAGTATAGATGAAAATCTTAGATTCAGTCTTTATTGGTTTTAGTGGTATGTAATAGACTAAGTAAATATTTTACTATGTCTACCGATTTATTCTCCTCAAAATATTGCATAGTAGTTGATATTTATAAAGTCATTTTATTATTATATCGATTCAAGTGTGATAAATTTTCTACTCTCCAATTACCCTATTATGTAGTAGTATGTGTACCAAGTAAGGATAGAAAACTAATAATATATTATGATAAATTGTATTATAATATTAATATAATACGAAAAAGAAATATATAATATTAATATTTGCAATTATAAAAATACAAAATATTGTATTTATTATATTATTATAATCACCGGGTATATGAGTATTTGCGCTATATAATATATAAAAAATATATAATAGTAAATTACTCCTATCCATAGATATATAACTACTTATAATACCCTATAGTATATAGCCTTTAAAATATGAGTAATATTTAATATAAATATTATATACTACCTTATTAAATATATATATTTATAATAACTCCATATTAACAGATTTTATAAGGAGAAATATTATATAAATTATAGAATATATTCATTTGTGAGATAAAAGTATATATATTTCGATATCTTATAAACTATTAATATATAATAGGGTATTAAGTACGCCTGTAATTTATATTATTTATATAGTATAATTATATTATTTTTCCAATATAAATTATTATAATATATGATAGTTATATATATATATATGTACTTTATTTATTATATAGGTATATTATATTTATAATATCACAAATATTATATAATAAGATTAATAAAACATATTAAATATATAATATATAATATATAAATAACTAATATATTATAAAAAATATATTATTATTATAATGGCTTATATTTAATATAATATATAAAATATTATAATATAAATAGGCTATTACTAATATATTGCACATTATATATTATAATTATATAATTACCAGTATATACATATATAAATTTTATGTGATATTTAGGTTTGGGAGAAAAACTTTTATTAAAAAACAATTGGTTGCATAGAATTCATAATGATATGACATCAACAAGTTTTCTAAGTGAACATTCATTATTAATTGTATATCTAGGAACTTGTAATATATTTTTTAATAAGCTATGCTAAAAATATAATGCTGGCAAAGCATATTTACAATAGAGTGTATGTCGAATAAGATTACTAATCATATATTATCAATATTGTTATGTTAATGAATAGTTCACGTTTACTCTCTCAAAAAATAAGATAAGAAAAAAAACCTATCAAAATAAAAAAAATAAAATAAAAAAAAAAAAAATACCTGGTACTATTAATATATAAAATATTATATACCTATTAATCTAGTGCACCGGCAACTCATAAAAAAAAAAAGTAAATTTAAGTTGTTACTATCTCAGTCAATATTTATACAATATCAAAATTAAATAAATGTCAATAACTAAAAAGTGAATATTCGTCTATTTTATATTTATAATGTAATTCACATCACAATTACCTTAGATTTTAATCATAAATTAATGTGAAGACACACATTCTTATGCTTAACATTTAATATATAACTTATATATATATATATATAAATTATTATATTACAATAATGTTATTATATAATTAATATTATATATATTTATATATTTACTTAATATTAAATAACTTAATATATGCCCACTTTATTGAGGGTTAATATAATATATAATTATATATATAAATAATCTATACATTATATATATATTATAATATTATTAATTAAATATATATATAATATATACTACATAATAAATATATATATTTATTATTATATAAGTAATTTATTATAATATTATACTATTTATATATACTTAATATATTATATTTATTATATCTAAACTATTAAATAATATATAATTATATATAAATATAATACACCAATATAATATAATATTAATATTATTAAATAAATAATATAATATATTAATTATATATAATGGAGGTCTCACTTTGATATAGGGTAGGATATAATCACTACCTCATATGTGTAGACTTTTTATAATTAATTCACACCTTATTAATATATTACAATATACATATACTATAATTATATATAAAATTTGAATATATATATTATAAATTAAATAATATATATTTATTATTGTATTTAATATATATATAATAGGGTATATTATTATATATATATGTAAAATATAGTAATATTTTAAGTAGAATATATAGGTACCTCAATAAATAATATATAAAGGTTATGATATGATAATATAATATAATAACATATAATATATTAGATAATATTATAATGAGTATATATTGAACAAACATTTCAAACATCATTAATATTACTACTAAATATATATATATCATAATATATTATATTAATATTATATATATATTAATATAGTTAATATAAACTGTTTTATCATGTGAGGTGTATACTTAATCATTATTATATATATTATAAATTATTTAATTATAATATTTAATTAAATAAATATATATTATTATTATGATTATAGGTAGGTACTTTTCATATATATATATTAACCATTGTATTATTATAATTAATACACTTTTAATTATTTTAATTTATTATTGATAATATAATAATATTCATCTGAATATATAAATATAATATATTATATCATATTATAATAATAATATACTATACTATTTAATATAAAGAGTATAATAATATATATAATAATAGTTAATATATTAATATATATATATATAATATTATATATAATAATTAATAATTATTATAATAATTATTATATAATAATCATCTACATAATAATTAATTAATAAATAAATTTTTACATATAAATTCTCTCTAAGTTCTTTGTCATGAATAACTTATATTTCATTCTCACTGATATTCTCCTCTCTCATAGTTTACTTACATTAATGAATTTGTCCAGTGATAGTGACATGTTTTCTCCGTCTTTTAACTATATATCCATAGTTTCTTATAATTTGTGTTGATTCTTCGCCTTTTAAAGCTCACATGACCCAAATAGTTAGAGATAATAATCACTTTTCAGCTAACTTATAGCATTTGAATGAGAAATCTAGACTCAGGTGAAAGACGACTTTTTTATATAAAATTATGTTTTCCTCTTAATTATTTCCCAATAGAAGTGTTTCATTATTATGCCTAATTAGAATAAGTAGATAATAAGTCGAGCTGTCACTTGATAAAAGAGAATCCGAGTCAATAAATAATCACTTTTTATACTATATATAAGGCACGCGGGGGGGTGAAGGCGTATGGACTTTTGCTTACTCACACCCAAATTTATGACAACCTCTCCTAATAGTGGCCATACACAATTAAGTCTGATATATCAGCTTTCATATAAAGTCCATTCTGCTCTCTAATTCTATATTTAGTCTCCTGAATAAGTTTATTAGCTCGCTTATGATATCACTTTATGTCAATAAAAGAATTTTTCATTCCACCCATAACTTTCTCTTGACTTATAGTGACCTTAATGATAACAAACTTTCTTTAACTTTTTACAATATCGTTGGGCTGAGGCTTTGTGAGTGACGATATTAAAACTGTTCTTAACATTACTTCTAGTGTATGGCTAGCCTGAGGGTTAATACTTATTGGATTTTGGGAAAGGGTTAATATTGAATGTTATCTAGATATACTGCAAAAATATTGATAAGAATCTTGAGACAAATGCAAAAAATACAACTTTTTCGTGTGCCATGCATTTATGCCTTCAGTATATTTAATGTAACAATTTTCAATGACGAAACGACTTATTATTGATAAGAAAGTAGCTTCATAAATATATTTTTATTAAAAATATTTTTTTAAGGACTTTTACTTCTGACTTCACACAACCTATCCACACTTATAATACTCTCTGGATCGTGAAAAGCATCTGACTGAACCGAAAATAGTTAATTCCAAGATGGTGTTTTTAGAGCAACCGACTCTGATATAGATTTCTAATTGAGGCAGAGAGAAGAGATGGTATTCAATCCCTCAAAATTTCAATTTCTTAGTCTTTCTACTCACCACCACCACTCTACCCTTTTATTTTATTGGTATTTCTGTTTCTTGTGACCTTTCCTGGAAGGATTTCAGGTTTCTCTGACTAAAGTTTCTAAAAGATTGGTTGCTCTTAGATGCCTTCAATATACTAAGCACCAACCTAGTTTCTTGCTCAATATAAGGGTGTTGTTCGCCCTTGTATGGAGTGCACATCGTTTATCTGGGGTGGTTCTTGAAAGAATAGACTCTAGGTAGGGGCTATTTTACCTTGATTCTCTCGCCCTTATTGACCCAATCTAACTTTTTCGCGGTCGAATAATTGCAACACATCTTTTTAACAATGAACACTTCTTTTTTTAAATTCTCATCTCTCTTCCTCTGAGGAGAGTATGTTTGACTTTCTTTCCTCACAGTCTAATCTTTTCTCTCTTCAGCTGTCTGACCTCAGGCTATCATCATTCTTACTTATATTTATATTCTTCTGCTGATAAAATCTGGAGTATAATTCTCTATTTTATTTTCCTTTACTAGCACACTTTCAAACTCTGCTCATTGACACATGTCGGTCATTTGACCTGAATTTAGAATGTTTTTCTCAATTCTAGTTTTATAATACTCATAAAAATTTATTTTTATTTTCAGTGTTATGTGGAAACAGGGTGAGCCAAATGACTCGGACTTATCATGACATTGAAGCAGTTACGAGACTCTTACAAGAGGTATTGTATTTGTAGTTCTTCTTATACTAGTATTTATATTTAAATTGACCGATAGCAGATTATAAATTTAAATTTAATTATTCTTCCCCATTGTTGTGAACAGAAAGAGAAGGACTTGGAATTAGCTGCACGAATCGGCCAGCAACTTTTAGCACGAAATAAATGTCTCGAGGAAAAAAATGCGAACTTGGAGGCCGAACTGGTCTCGTCGGCGGAGAGGATCACTCAACTCAAGCATGACCTTCTCATGAAAACGGATCTTCTTCAGATTTATACTAATGATGTGGACGAGTCGAGTGTTGAATGTGAGTGTTCTTGAAAATATGTCTCGAATATTTAAAGGTTTACTTTTTCCAAAAAAAGATGTTTTAGATAGATTTAAAACAAATTAACGCTTGTTAATTACTCAAACATGTTAAGAGTTGTATTCAATATTATTTTTTCTAGTTAAATAATTCGTGTTATGTTCAGTTCACACTTTTTTAAATTCAATTTTCTCAATTTTAAAGATTGTTTGCAGAGTAATAGAGTTTATAGTGACATGAAATATTTTTTATTAAATACAGGCCGTGTAGTATAAACTTTAGTAAATATATGACTATAACCAGCATATCAATATTTTTGAATAACATATGTCATATTTTGGTAGAAAATTTTCAATTTCGTAATTCATTATTACTATCTCTAATGTGAAATTAAAATTTCAGCGACCCCAACGGGCTTCCGTCATATTAATATAGATTTACTTCAGAGAAGAGTGAAAAATCTGGAGAACGAGAATGTGTCGCTACGAGAAGAAGCGTGTCAGCTCGCTTGCGATACTCAGTATTGCGAAGATAAAGAGAAGGAACTCGTTAACGACGTCATTAAGCAATTAAGTAAGTATCCTTGTCTTAGCCTGTGTGAGATGTTGCCTTGAGTCCTTGACTTTGACTTCATACGTTTATGAAATGGTATTTTTCCAATAAATTGTAAAGTACTTCGTACCGTATATGTAATATATCTTTCTCATATACTAACAGATGATGCGAACATACAAGTGGCACAGATGAGTGAAGAGTTATCGAAGAAAATAGAAGATAATCTTCGTTTGCAAGAGGAAACCACTCAACTCCTTGCACAGGTATTTTGGTAGTCTTCAGTTTTCTTCATTTCTCCATCTGCTTGTTACACTACTTAAATGTGAAATGTTTTTGAGCTTTAAATAACGAGGACAATTATTAAATCATTTTTAAAAAATACATTTTTATAGATTGTTGAATTGCAAAATAGCGCAAAGCGCCTATCACGCGAAAATGAGGAATTAGCCTCTCTTGTTGGTGTTGCTCGTGAATGCCAGCAAGAACTTACAACAGAGCTAGCAGAGCTTAAAGAAAAATATGCGGAGGTGTTGGATCTCTTGCATGATACTCAAGAGCAACTGCGGAGGGCACAGAAAAAGGTTTGTTTTTTGAAATTTCTTTATCATATCTTAAAATATTTATATTTGAATTTTAAGTTACTTAAGTTATCAATTTTATCGCCAGAACTTTCCTGGAAGTCGCGGTTCTCATTTAGGCGGAAGCATGTATTCTTCTTTTCACTCAGCAGGAAGCGACTCTATAGCCAGTGAACTCCATTCTTTGAGCTCTGGAGAAGAGACAGCGGAAAAAGTAGATGGGTAAATACCTTAACTTTATAAAAAAAATTTTAAGTTTGTAAGATTAATGCCGCCTAGCTATTATAACACTATAAATTCTTCTTTTTCAACTATTACAGTGTAAAAAGTTTGAACAGGGTCTTCGATACAGTTCGTCTTTCTGGCAAATTGAGCGGTACTCTTCCATCTGGTGGATCTGTGTATTCGACACCAACAAGGCAAGCAAGTCAACTTCACTCACACCTCGGTACACCTCTTCATACCGCAGGTAGATTTTCTCCTTTCTTTGGGAGCTGCGGCGGCACTTCGCTTGGATACAGTTCAGGGCTTCCCTCTTTAGATTCGGGTGCCGAATCGGATGGATCTTTTCCAACAGATTCAGAGGATAATTATCCGTATGTTTATTATTATCAACATCATCATCACCATCATCACCCACCTTCTTTCCCCAGACTGGGGGTAAGGTGGGTCACATGCACTGGAAACAAAAAAGTAGTAGTAGAATATGACGCAAGTCAAAAAGAAAGCCCAGCCTTACCGCCCCCTTTATACCCTTAAGTGAAAACTCGTCGCAGTCAGAAAAATCCATCCTATTGCTTCACGGGACTGCGACGGATCTTCACTATGGCATCTCGTTAATGTAGGGTTCATCCTTTGACCCAGGTGGGCCACAACTATACCCCCTCATAAAACCCCACCATTTACTCCTATTATGCACCTTTTTTCTCGCCTCTGCCAAACTCTTTCCTCTCCTCCAGGCATTCCTTTACTGACTTCAATCCATTTTTCTTCGGTCTCCCTCGTCGAATTCCCAACACACTCACCACTGAATATATTCCGCTTAACCAACCGATCTATCGTCCATCCTTTCCACATAACTAAACCATCTCGATGTACTTTCATTTATTTCTTTTACTACTCACTGGCTTACGAGCCAACGACTCCTTAATAGTTTATTCTCATTTTCATTCTTCTCTGACGCCTTACACCCCCCCCCTAAGATTGTCCATCTGAACACACTGTACTCTAGATCTATACCTCTTATTCCAGACCATAGTTTCACTACTATACATTAATACAGGTAACAACATACCATCATGTAAGATTCTAGCGCACTGAAGACTTAATCCCCTTACATCCACCAAAGTTTAATTGCACCAGCCACCTTCCTACCATTCGCAACTTTCCTACTACACTCTGCATCGTCCGTTCCCTTTTCATCCAACATATATCCTAAATATTTAAACTCGGACACTTGTTGCGGTTTCTCTCCATCCTACAAGTTGTCTTTATTATTATTATTATTATTATTATTATTATTATTATATGCCTCGTATCTGGTTAATGGTAGGAAGTTTAATTTGCATTAAATATAGACCATTATGAATTAAAATAAAGATTCAAAAGCTAATTATATTTCCAACTTAATTATTTCATCAATACAAATTTTCTTAGTAGTAATGAACCACAGGAGAGTATATCTACATGTAATGCATATCAAATATTATTATTCATGATTATGGTTATTATAAAAAGTAATTTAGTTCAATGTACAAGTAATATTTTAATGATTTTTATTTTGATTGAGAATTATTGTATAATATATAAGTGAAAAAAAAGCTACCTTTCTATCCTTTTTATAGGAAATTGTTTTTAATACTTAATTTTATTAAAGCCAAAAGTTTATTTTCAAATTAATGAAACATTTAGTATTTAATTTACGAAACGTAAGTAACTCATATGTTCGTTTTGATGCCATTACAGGGCAAGTAGACCCGGAGTTCCCGGATGGCCTGGAACCCCGGACTTGGATTCATGCTTAAGACGTTTGGGTCCCCACGAAAGAAGCCATATGTATTTCCCTTATGGTTGTCGAACACCGGATTCGATAATGTCAACAGGTATTGTGGGGTCCTTTCACATGCACACACACACACATATATATTATATATATATATAAATATATATATTTATATTATATATTATATTATATATAAATATAGAATATATATATATGTGTAAAATTTAATATTTATATAGATATATATATATATATATATATATAAATATATATGTAAACTTGTTTATAGGGCTTGTGTTTGTGATTTTTATATGAAAAGCATATTTAATTAATCGTATAAGCCACAAATTTAAGAACTAAAAATCTATTTTAAAATATAAATTGCGACTTTACTGATTTTGTACTCGTTAGACATGCCTATATTACAGTTCATATTTAAATAGCTAGCTATTTTATTTAACTCTGCATTTTTCATAAATTAGGAAGTGCCAAGTCGGGTTTGAGTGGTTATGCCTCGCAAGATTGGAAATTACCGCAAAAGTTACAAATCGTTAAGCCAATTGAAGGTTCGTTGACGTTGCATCAATGGTCGCGACTCGCTACTCCACATTTAGGAGGACTTTTAGAAGAAAAGGAAGGAATTGCCATGAAAGTGAAGGTATAGCATATTATTGTTTATTTTTTAACCACCAAACTGTCACATCCATTTGGGAGGGGGTTCATTACCTCCCGCTATGTGTATATAGTTAGGGGAAATGTGTTATTTGTATTTTCCTAACCAAGTGGGTTAGAGTGCGAAGATTATCTAGTCTTGATAACCAGCAATGCTTCGACTCAACCCATTTGGATATTCTAGACACAGTGGACATGGTTTCGAATCTAGATGGGCGGACTTTCTGTGCCAGAAGCATGAGAGAGAATATGATTTTGTATGCTGGTAAAGGGATAATGTTGGCTTTGTTTTGTAGTGTTGAGTATTGAGAGTAGGGTAATAACACACGTGTTAAACTGTTATTAATTAATTGCAGAAAATCTATACAAAGTTTTTTTTGTGTGTGTTCAGGTATCTGGTAGAGAGATTCGAACCTATATTTGTATACTGCCTATACAAAAAAAACAAAAAAAAACGCTAATATCGAGGGACGTACGGCGAACTCTTCTTTAGGTTGTTTTATATATATATATATATATATATATATGTATATATATATATATATATATATATATATTATATATATATATATATATATATATATTGATATATATATATATATATAATATATAATATATAATATATAATATATAATATATTGTCTTTCATAAATGAGGTTACATGTGTTTTATATATATATATATATATATATATATATATATATATATATATATATATATATATATATATATATATATATATATATATATAAATATAATAATTATATAATATATATATATATATATATATATATATATATATATATATATATATATATATATATAAATATATTATTTTTATAGTTATATATAAATATTAATATATAATATATTATTAAGTTCTGGTATATATATATATATATATCAGGGTTCACACTTTCTGGAAAGTCAGGGAAGGTCAGGGAAAGTCAGGGGAAAAAAATTGGTCAGGGAAAGTCAGGGAAACGTTTTAAGATATGCTGAAAGTCAGGGAAATTCCAAAAAAAGTCAGGGAAATTTTAAAATTTCAAAACATATGAAGAATGATCCATGGACCAAGTTGCATATTTTTGATATATTTTTTTCCTTACTGTATAATTGTGGAATAAGAGATGTATTTGATAAGTGAATGAAAAGGTTGGGCAAGGAATGACATTCCATAAATATACTTCTATCCTGTTTCTTTCTATTTTTAGTTCACTATTACCTACTATTCTTCCTATTCTGTTCGTAGAGGTTGTTCCAAATTCATCCTTTTGATTGAAGGTGATTGGTGTATGGATGTGTTTTAGACTGTATGACTTATGACTTAATCTGTTTATATCTTTTTCTTTTTAGGGATTTATTTTTTTTTTTTTTTTTGAGGTTTGAAGAAGTGATTTTGGATTTTTGTGCAGTTGAAGGTATTTATTATTTATTTATAAAATGATTTCAAACAAAAAAAACTAACTTTAACGACCAGTGGTTGGACGTCAAACTGAACCCACAGTTTATCAGGTGGTTGGGTAAAGGACCTGATAGTTCCAAGACATACTGTAAAGTATGTAAAAAGAACTTTGTTCTATCTAACATGGGGCGCCAAGCCGAAGTTTCACATTCAAGAATGGAAACATTTGAATTTAATCAAAACTCAGCAGGACTAACCATCATTGAAAAATTTTTTGTTACATGTTCTAATAATACAAATATTAGTGAAAGTGTGTGCACTGAAAATTATGCCATTCCATCAACTTCTAATCACACAACTGATTGTAAATGACCCTGAGTGTTCTATTAATAACTAACCAAAATCAGTTTATCAATCAGTTTCATCTTTTTGCATTAAAGATGATGTTACAGGATCTGAAATAGTATTAGCATTAAAGGTGGTGGATGATAAAATGTCTTTAAACTCGTGTGCAGATATAGGGGAAACATTTAAATTAATGTTTCCAGATAGTGCGGTAGCTTCAAATTTTAAAATGGGGCCTATGAAATGTAAATATGTGATTAACTATGGACTTGCTCCCTATATTTCTAGAAAGCAAAAGCACAATACACTCTACTTGGCAGTGAAGCTCATTCTACCCTTAAATTAAAATTCAAAATATTTTTGGATGGTGATTGTCTTTCTAAGAGACTTGATTAGTTTTTTCTTCTATAGTACCTGGGAATCAATGTTATGTGGAATTGTGGCAAATTATTAAATTAGAACTGATATTTTCGCATGGAAATGCGACAGTGGAAGGAGGGTTTTCTATAAATTAAGCAATTTTAGTGGAGAATCTGAAAGAACATAGTCTGATTTCTCAAAGAACAGTGCACAATGCTATAAGATTTCATGAAAGTATTCATAAAGTTCCTATCACTCAAAAAATGTTGACAAATGTAAGAGCTGCCCATAGGAGATATGAAGAACATCTCAAAGAGTCAAAACAGAACCAAGAAGAAGAGAATAAAAAGGTTGAAAAAAGAAAATTATTCATACAGATCTATAAACTTGAAGAGCAGAGAAAGATGTTAAAACTGAAAGCTTTGACAGAAGAAGATGCTATAAAATCAAAAATTCAGATGCTTGAGAAGAAAAAGTTAACCTAAATCTCCCCATTTAGAACTTTTGTGATCACAGTGGACGTTAGTCACCTAGTCCATTAATGTAAGCTTTTAATTTATTTCCTTTTTGTATAAATAAAACTGTTTACTTTTGGAAAAATAAAAAAGGAGTGCGTTGGACGGCTATGGGGAAGGTATAGGCTGATTACTAAAAAAAATGATGAACAGTTTCTAAAGTAAATTTTCAATAATTTAATGTATGAACTGAGTAAATAGGCTGCAATAATGATTAATAGATATTTTATACGCCAAAAGTAAGAACACGCTGGTCAGG
>JABUQX010027167.1:0-2500 GCA_015478945.1 Trachelipus rathkii | reverse complement strand
TATGCTATTATTACATATGTTAATATTATTGTTATGCTAATATAAAGATATATCTATCTCTCTCTCTACACATATACATTTATATATATATATATATATATATATATATATATATATAAATATATATATATATATATATATATGATATATATATATATATATATACATATATATACATATATGTGCTCACTTATAACTTGATCTGGCCGATTGACGGGCCTTGCGTCGCTTCTACGCTAGCTATAATTGGAATGACTGCTTTGACTCTGGTGACGCTTCGGCTTCTGCCGATAAGGTGGAAGCTGTAATTGTTGATGGTAGTAGCAGGTTCATTCCTTCTTCGACTAAATCTTTTCTCTCATAATCCATGGTTCAATCGTGCTTTGCTCTCTGGTCATTCAGGCTAGAGACAGTGCGTATCGGGAATGGACTCCTATCACTTTTGCTAATTTTCATTCAGCTAGAAATCGTTGCAAAGATACTAGGAAAGCGGACTTTCATTTAACGAAAGTGCGCTAACCTCCTTGATTCTCCTCCTACTGATAAATCTTTCTTGGCCTCTTGCCAAAAATATCTCTAACAACTTCTGTAAATCTGTCTTTCCTCCTCTTATCCTCACTCTGATGATTCTGTTGCTAATTCCAACTGGAAAATTAAAATCTCTTCTGGCCTCCTATTTTCCTCTCTAACTCAACCCTTAGACGATTCTGGTACTCCTCCTCCTCCTCCTTCTTCTCTCAGTGTCCTATGCCATTGCCTGTGATTACATTTGATCGGGTGCATGGGCTCCTGAAATCTATGAAGGTTAGGAAGGCGGGTGGCCCGGATGGCATTCCTCCCTGAGTTTTGATGGAGTATGCTTTCGTGCTGACCCCGCCCCTCGTTCAACTATATACTTTCTCTGTCTCAATACTAATACTTTCCCTCAGTGTTGGAAGGCACGCACATGTCCAACCTGGGTTCCTGAAAAAAAGGAAGTCACCTTGATCCTTCAACTATCGCCCTATAGCCTCACTCTGTATTCTTATCTAAGATCTTTGAAATCCTCCTCAACTCCTTCTTTCTCAGGTCATCTGGAGTCTCATTCACTTCTTTCCGATAGCCAGTACGGCTTTCGGAGCTCGAGGTCTACTGGCGATATACTTTTCTATCTAACTGATTTATGGTTTTCCGCCCTTAGGAATTACGGAGAGACTTGCGTGGTGACGCTTCTTTGACATATCCAAGGCATTTGACCGGGTATGACACGAATCACTGCTCTCCAAGCTCCTGGGGTTTCCTCCTTCTCTTTGCTTACTTATGTCTAGTTTTCAAATCACTCAATATCGGCTGTTCTTTTTCTGTCAAAAGTGGTGTTCCTCAGGGTTCTGTCTTATCTCCTACTTTATTCCTACTTTTCATTAATGAATTTCTCACCTGCACATCTAACTCTATCCACTCGTATGCCGATGACTCGACCCTTCATTCTTCAACTCATTTCAATTCTTCTCCTTCTTTTACTTCTAGAATTGCTTCTCGTCTTAATCTTTCCGATTTCTATTCTCGATGATGTGGATAGAATTTCCTGGTGGGGTCGTCTCAACCTTGTGAAATTCAGTTCTTTAAAAACTCAACTTCTACAAATCTCCCCCTCTCTAAAAACACCTTCTTAACTTTCCTAGCTCTTTCGACGGTTCTTCGTCTCTCCTGTTGACAATATAAAACATCCTTGGCCTTAACATAAAAAAATTCTTGGAAACCTCACATCACAACGGTTGCTAGGGCGGCCTCAAAGAAACTGGAGTTCTGTTTAGGCTGCGAGACTTTTTTTCCTCTTCTCGGTTGCTCCAGCTATAAGGGCTTCATCCACCCTTGTATGGAGTACTGCTCTTCATATCAAGAGGGGGCTCCAGTTTCACCCAGCTGGATAGGGCTTATGGCAAAGGCCAAAAAGGCTATAAACCCACCTTGCACTTTCCAGTTCATTTGACCCTCTATCTTGGCGCGATGCTGGTGCTTTATCTCTTTCTATAGGTACCGCAGCGGCAGGTGCCTCGAGGGAGCTTTGACTCGCGTACCTCACCACTTTCCCTTACGACGCCCTCGTAAAAAGGGTGCTGCTCGGCGCATGAGTTTTGTGTTGATATTGGTAACTCCAGGCTTTTTCGCTGCGGTGCTTCCTTCATTCCTGCCACCTCTGTTCTGAGGAATTCTCTTCCATCTTCTGTGTTTCCTGCTGAATTTAATCTCTCTCACTTTAAAGCCTGCGTCTGTGCTCATCTGCGTAGTTTGCGTTAGTTGATGAATATCTGAGGTGTGCAACACCCCCCTCCTTGAATAGGGCTCTGACGGTGAGTGGAAGTGACAACTGTAAATATATATATATATATATAAGGGTACAGCAGTATATATATATATATATATATATATATATATGAAGCGGCGCACGAAAACGCTAGAGCGTTTCACGATAAATGCGAAAACGGTTAAACACCGAACATAAATGAACGAAGCAATACCG
>JABUQX010027166.1:47500-55000 GCA_015478945.1 Trachelipus rathkii | reverse complement strand
TTCCAGAGGGAATAAATGTTTAATAGGATACACATTTATTAGCCTTCCTGGGGTACGGACTTTAACTGAACGAACTTTACCATCATCTCCATATATGAGCGTTTGGATTATGCCCATTTGCCAATATGGGCGCTCCTTTACAGGACTTTTAATAAGTACAACGTCCCCCACCTTTACTTTATTCTTCCATGCGACCTGATACAGATCTCTTCCTACTTCTCTCAGGCTTAAGAGATATTCGGTATACCATCGAGTTCTAAAGTCCTCGAACATCTCCGAAGATCTCTTGAGGGACTGAATAAGTTCCTCTCTTGAAGGTGAATTGGAAGAAGTAGGATCAGTTAAAATGAGACTTGTATTAGCCAAAGGTTTTAAAAAACAATTTGGTGTTAAAGGTACAATATCGTTGTCCGAAGAGGTGTAAGTTAGAGGTCTCGAGTTGATGGCGTCGGCGATATCCGCCAGGATAGTGATAAAATCAAAATATTCCAAGTTTTTACGCCCTACTGTCTTGTAGAGGCAGTTTTTGACAGTCCGGATTGATCTTTCCCACATACTTCCCATCCAAGGGCTATACAAGGGAATTCGGATATGTTTAATTTGATTTTGACGCAGAAACTCGGAACCTGTTTCCGAAACAACGAACTGTTCAAGAGCATCCGCGCTTCTATTAAAGGAACGGGCATTGTCACTATATAAGAAATTTGGAACTCCAAACTTAGTGACAAAACGCTTGAACGATTGCACAAATGATTTTGCAGACATGTCAGGGATCAAATCTAAATACACACAACGAATGTTGAGACAAGTGTACAACAATATGTACATTTTTTGTGGTTGATTTGAACCTTTGACTTTGACAAAGAAGTGTTTAGTGTAGTCAACACCTACACTAGTGAAAGGACGATAAAAGTTAACTTGAACTTTTGTGAAATTTGTGAACTTCGGATATTGAAAGGAAAAGCTGTTGTACTTTTTGCAGATGACACATTCCGACAGTATTTTTCTTATCGTGTGTCGAGCTGATGTAATCCAATAACCTTTTAAGCGAATACATGTAAGGGTTGCCTGAATGCCAAGGTGTTTACAGGCAACATGCGCATCTTTAATGATGAGAAAGGTCAGATGATGTGATTTACTAAGAACTACAGGATTCACCACCTCAAAACAATAATAATTAGTACGAGATAGACGGCCCTTACTTCTGATGAGCCCTGAGTCATCTAAAAAGAGGTTGAGACGAGAAACCAAATCAGGTGGTGTTTTAGCAGAAGCAGGGTTCGACTTAACATCATTAAGAAACCGAAGTTCAACAGAAAAACTTTCCTGCTGCATAACTTTTAACAAGAAAAGTCTAGCTTTTTTTGTCACAATCGATTGAGGAAAGAGCTGATACACCTAATTTGAAAAGTAGAGAACATACTCTCAACAATGTTGACAAAGAAGAATATCGTGAAATGTTGATGATAGGAGGAGGTGGGGCCTGTATGACCATAAATGTTGAAGAAGGGTCCATTAATCCTCCCCCCGAACTGCTGAAATTGGGCCAGTAAACCTGATCATGGTTGAGCCAGTTCGGACCAAATTTCCAAAGGCTTAGTTTTTTGACAAACTCTCGATGTGATAATCCTCGAGTTATCAAGTCGGCAGGGTTTTCATCCGTTTTAACGTAGTGAAAAGAGATAGGCAGTAAATTGTCATCTCTCATGGAGGAGACCATGCTTTTGATATCTTGGATTCTATTTTTGACAAAAATTTGTTTTGTTTTGCTACCTCCTCCCGCTACCCATGCTAGGACGATTTGGGAATCCGAGAAGATGTTGACAGCCTTGAATTCCACCTCTGTTAATCCCGTCAATATTTGTGGAAGGCACTTAAGAGCCAAATAGACTGATAATAGCTCGAGACAAGGAAGTGTTTTTCCCCTGAGAGGAGCCACCTTAGATTTTGCCCACAATAATGACGGGACAGTTTCTGAACCGGTGACGTAGACTGCAAACCCATAACATTGTGAACTTGCGTCACAAAAGATGTTGAGAGATGAATTTGCGGATGCTTCAAAGCAGAAGCGTTGAAAAGATAAGTTTTTGAGGTCGTCGAGATCAGCACGAAGTTTCTCCCAATCTTCTTTTATATCCTGGTCAATGGAGTCATCCCAACTCATTTCTTTCTCCCATGTCCGCCTCATCAACAGACGTCCCCTTAAGGTTACAGGAAGGAAAAAAGAAAGAGGATCAAAGATTTTGTTTACTTGGGAGAGAAGATCTCGTTTTGATTCGACTGAGGTAAGGTCAAAGTCTGCTAATCTAAGGGTATCATTTTCGGGATGATAAAGATACCCCAAGACTTTTTCCTCATCACAATTATGAGAGGAAAGCATCTGATCGTCTTTGATTTGAGCTTTTAGATCAGGGTGGTTGGTGTTCCAGGAACACAAGTTGAACCCACCCTCCTTCATCCTTTCTACTGAGGCTGAATAGATGTCTCTCAAAACATCAGGGGATGAATGAGTGTAGATAAAATTATCCACATACAAGTTATTGACCAGAAGCCGAGAGACCAGATCGAATGAATATTTGCTTTTAATATGATGTCTTATAACGGCTCCTAAGATAAAAGGGGATACCGCAAGGCCAAAAATGATTGTCGCGTACCTATAAGTAACAAGTCTGCCATCTTCTTCCCAGAAGAAACAAAACTTGTTACGATCGCTTTCAAGTTTAAGATAGATCTGAAGAAAGGCTTTCGAGATGTCAGCGACAACCACATATTTGTTGGTCCTAAAGGAAAGAAGGAGACGAAGTAAAGGAACCAACAAGTCGATGCCTGGATAACAGGCTTGATTAAGAGAAGGAGCGCGCCTTTTGTTCTAAGGCTACAATTGAACACAGGCCTGATTTTAGTAGAAACCTGATCAGCCATTTTTATTACAGGCCTGTGGGGAATCCATATGTAACGATCGAACTCCTTCGGATCAACAGAGATGATTTCGATGATACCACATCTCAGTTGTTCCTTAAAAACATCAGTGTAGGCCTTATCAAGACCTTGATTGCTAAGACGATTTTTAACTCGTCTAAGCGTACTTAAAGCAATACGATAATTCGAGGGGACCTGATCCACTAATTCTGGGATCCATGGGATTTCAATATGGTATTTTCCATCGATAAATTGAATTGCATTGTGGAATTTAGAGATAAATTCCTTATCGATGGTACCATAATCCTTCTCCTCCTGAATACCCAAAGACTCCAAGCTGTACAGATATTCCAAACCCAGGTCGGCACTTATTTCATTTGAAGAAATGCTAAGAACGTCCGGGTAAGTAGGATGAGGGTTAATGATCGAGTTGACGAGATTAGGAGAAGCTTGGAATAGGTGTTTTGGCAGCGAGGAGACAGACATGGATAGTCATGAATCCCTTTGATTCGATTGTAAATCAAGAGTTGATGTTGAAGTCTGCTTTCTGTATAGAAAGGCTTGTTGATGAGGAAGTAGAAAAGAATTCACTGGGCCGAAAGGAACCAACCCAAAGCAAGTCTGAATGGCACTACCTTCCAAACAATCGATAATTTGGAAGTGTTTCATATGACATAAAGTGTCAGTACCTAAAAGAAGGTCGATGTCATCGACCGAATCCCCATAAGGGCCCACAAAGGACTTGTCAGCCACATTATATTTTAACGAAATGCGACTAATGGCTGATGCTAACCCTTTAACCGCAAACCCAACATCCAAAGAAGGGTCGACCAGGAACCGGGGTTCTAAAGAAGGAATTGCAGCAGCAATTTATATCTAGGTCGACTAGGTACGATGTACGTTCTTCTTCTCCGATAAATGTTTTTATAGGATTTCTGATTACAGGTAATTGTTCACAGTTGATTCCGAGTTTAGTAAGCAATTTAGGGCCAGCATATGTTCTCTGTGATCCCAAATCTATAAGAGAGCGAATAGGAACTGATTTGTTATTGTGCCTTGCTATTATGGTTATTGTAGGCAGAATATGCGAAGCTGATGATTGCCCAGTATTAATACAAAGATGATTAACATCAGCTTTATTTCCTTCATCAGCATTTTCTTGACGAGAATGCTCCCTGTTTTGATTAGTGGTTCCAGCGGAACAGAGAGCGGCTAGATGTTTTCGGCTCTTACATTTATAGCAAGGATACTTTAAATTGAGTGTTTTAGCTGGGCATGTATCTGCCATGTGCTTTATGCTGGAACAGTTACAGCACATGTTTAATGCCACACATCTGTCCCTTTTTGATTTAGGGTTTACGTAAACCGTGCAGTCAGAGAGGTAATGGTCTCCATTGCACAGCTTACACTTGACTTCCCTTGAAGATTGATTCGAAGTTGAATTAGAATTTGATTGAGATTCAGAAGAGAACGTAGTTCTTTTTAGAGAGCCACTACCTTTTGAATTGTTGAAAGTATGACTCCTCTGATCAGAAGGTATCCTCTTCTCCCTTTTGAAGTTCCCTTTGGAAGAAGATGATTTAGTTGATGAGAATGAAGTTGAGGTCTGAGAGGTGCGAAACCTCAGCATTGATTGAATTATCTGATTATGCTCCTTAAAAATCAGATTAATTGACGGATATTGTTCCTTAGTCGCCAGCTTCAACTCTCTTAAAAATGAGAGAGGAAGTTTATCTACTAATATATGGCTGATTAATTTGCAGCCAGAACTTTCCTCTGGGAAGAGGTCAACCCCGAGCTCCTTGAGTTCTTTTAGATGAGCCCGAACCTTTAAAATAAAGGATCTGACCGTTTCAAGTTGCTTCCCGTCCAGAGGCGGAGATGAGTCCAGTTCATGGAAAATAGAATCAATAATGAAGGCCTTGTCCAAATAATGTTCTTTTAAAATGGACAAGGCAACTTCATAGTTCTCATCCGTACCCGTCAAATGCTCAATGTCTCTGAGAGCATATCCCTTTAAATGGGACTTGAGATACTGCAACTTAACGGCTTGTGACAAGTCCTTCCTCCCCCCATACACATTATTGAACTCCTGCAGGAAGGAACGAAAGGAGTGCTTGTCCTTCTCGCCTGAAAAATCTCCGCATTTTAGGGCTGGGATCTTCAGGCTAAAAGGCTGCATGGGAAAAGACTTGGAATGTTCACAGCATGTTTTGTTTGAATTTGAAGCTGCTCTCTCATTATCAGAAAGGGCATCAGAAGATCTTCGAGACTCGATTTCATATCCATATTCGACTCTTAACAGTTGAAGAGCTTGAGCCACTTTTATGTGGTAAGCATCAGTAGCGGAAATCTCTTCGTCTAGAAGCGATTGGTCGAACTTGGTGTACTCAGCCCCTATTAATAGGTTTTCGATCAGAGTATCTTGAGCTTTAATGTCCGAGATAATCGAGGTCACCTTGTCGAAAATTGTTTTGATAACAACAGGGTCGATGAGGGTAGGTGACTCTGAATCATCACCTTTTTCAGGAAAATGTTTGCAGCATAGAGTAAGCTTTCTCCTTAAAACACCCCTTTTCATTCGAAGGGGACTCAGCTCACCCTGTAATGTTGCTTTTAAACTAGCTGTTGTTTCATCCGAAGAAGACGCAGGTCTTTCATTTGAGAACTCCTCTGTGACCTTTAAGTCTAAATCGTTTAAGATATCCATCGTGAACAAATTATATTTAAATGTGAAGTAGTGTGAATATTTCCCAACTGGCTACAAGAGCAGCCTATAAACCCTGGGAAACTAACTGCGCAGAAAAATATTAACTGCGCCCAAAAAAAAACACACTGCGGAGTCAAAAGCACAAAAAAATGTCAACAGCGCAGAAAAATATCAACTGCGCCAAAAAAAACCACTGCAGAGTCAAAAGCACAAACAAATGTAAACAGCGCAGAAAAATATCAACTGCGCCTGAGAAAACCGCACTGAAGAATCAAAAGTACAAAAAAATGTCAACAGCGCAGAAAAATATCACATAAATCAATTTCGCCCACGTGAAACAAACACAAAGTCAATTGCGCACACGTGAAGCAACTACCAAGTCACTGCGCATATATGAAATGAACTGCGCAACTATAAAGTCAATTGCGCACGTATGAGTTGACTGCGCACACGTGAAGCAACTGCAAAGTCACTGCGCACCTATGAAGCAAACTCAAAGTCAATTGCGCACATATAAGTTGACTGCGCACACGAAAAACAACTACAAAGTCACTGCGCACGTATGAAGCAAACACAAATGAACTGCGCAACTATAAAGTCAATTGCACACGTATGAGTTGACTGCGCACACGTGAAGCAACTGCAAAGTCACTGCGCACCTATGAAGCAAACTCAAAGTCAATTGCGCACGTATAAGTTGACTGCGCACACGAGAAGCAGCTACAAAGTTAAGTGCGCACGAGAAAACAAGCGCAAAGTCAACTGCGCACACGTGAAGCAACTGCAAAGTCACTGCGCACCTATGAAGCAAACTCAAAGTCAATTGCGCACGTATAAGTTGACTGCGCACACGAGAAGCAGCTACAAAGTTAATTGCACACGAGAAAACAAGCACAAAGTCAATTGCGCACGTATGAAGCAAACACAAATGAACTGCGCAACTATAAAGTCAATTGCGCACGTATGAGTTGACTGCGCACACTTGAAGCAACTGCAAAGTCACTGCGCACCTATGAAGCAAACTCAAAGTCAATTGCGCACGTATAAGTTGACTGCGCACACGAGAAGCAGCTACAAAGTTAAGTGCGCACGAGAAAACAAGCACAAAGTCAATTGCGCACGTATAAGTTGACTGCGCACATGTGAAGCAACTACAAAGTCACTGCGCACATATGAAATGAACTGCGCAACTATAAAGTCAATTGCGCACGTATGAGTTGACTGCGCACTCGTGAAGCAACTGCAAAGTCAATTGCGCACGAGAAAACAAGCAAAAAGTCAATTGCGCACGTATAAGTTGACTGCGCACACGAGAAGCAGCTACAAAGTTAAGTGCGCACGAGAAAACAAGCACAAAGTCAATTGCGCACGTATAAGTTGACTGCGCACACGTGAAGCCAATACAAAGTCACTGCGCATATATGAAATGAACTGCGCAACTATAAAGTCAATTGCGCACGTATGAGTTGACTGCGCACTCGTGAAGCAACTGCAAAGTCACTGCGCACCTATGAAGCAAACTCAAAGTCAATTGCGCACATATAAGTGAACAGCGCAGGTGTGGAAACAAATACGCACTCTTAAAATGAACTGCGCACGTTTAAATTGAACAAACAGCGCAGGTGCGAAAACAAATGCGCACTCTTGAAATGAACTGCGCACATATGAAGTCGATATACCGCACCGCACCGCACCGTTTCGCACGCACCAGAACTGCACCGCACCGTTCCGCACTGCACCGCACCGCACCGTTTCGCACGCACCAGAACTGTACCGCACCGTTCCGCACAGCACCAGAACTGTACCGCACCGTTCCGCACAGCACCGCACCGTTTGAACCACTATGCGTTTACAACTCAACACTGCACAAT
>JABUQX010027166.1:0-42500 GCA_015478945.1 Trachelipus rathkii | reverse complement strand
AATTAGTTTTAGTTGATGAGTGCGCTGTATGACGCCCATTTACATAGTTACTTTTACCCGGTAATAGATATTTGCAGTATGACCATTCTGAGGAAACACTTTCTGAAAATTAACGTAAAAATCTTAAGGCGTTCCGCGTTGCTCTCTCGAATCGTTGCACACAATATAACATGATCACATTCTTTCTACTTTACTCGGGAATTGAGGAAAAAATAATTATTTTTTCGATTAATAATAATAATAAATTTTATTATGTACAGGGATAATTTAATAAAATATTAATGTGAATCCAGGGGTCTTACTCAGATTTAGCTACCGCGTAAACGTTAAGCGATGTTTCCGTACATATTATTAGTTCTAGAAATTGCGGGCTCATATATATAGTGAGTATCTCATTTATGACTATATCCGCGGCATCCTCCGGATCCCCGTGTTCGAAGGACTGTTTCTCGAAGAATACTAAAACAAAGATTAAAAAGGAGCTTTATATCTGCGACTAGATGCCCCTCATTTCACGCGTATCCTCGCAATCCAGCGGGGTGTCAGGCCTTCTATGAGCTGGTAAGTAAACGATATTTTTAAATTTTATATAACGAAAATAAAAATAGCTTAATTGTAGTCTAAGATGCACGACAGTGAAAAAAACAATCTTATGTATCGATGTAAAATGGTATATCAAAAAATCATAAAAATGATTTTATAAAATAATTTTAATAAAAAAGGAATAACTTATTCAAATTATCGACGTTAGGAAAAAATTTTAATATCTGTGATCATATACAACGCTTCGCGAAAAAAGTGTCACTTCACGCGACTACCACCTCAGCCAAACTTAAAGATACGTAAAAGATAGTATGGGAATTAACAATACTAATTATGCTTATCTACATTTGTGCAGTTCTGTCTCTTAATTCGTATCCAAATAACAGATCGATTATCATTTCATCCTAGCTGACGGGTGAGTGATTTAGGAATGAAATTTTATAGACCACCTATTATGATAGTGTGAACTAACTCATGTGATCAGTTTATTTATATAATACAGAGTTAAGCAAATTTCTATTACTATTACTACAGAGATATGCACTCGGCTTTCTCACAATATAGGTTTACTTTTATTTATGATTATACAAATCTCGATGCCAAGATACTCTACATACTCAGGCGGGGTACGTCACACAAATAGTTTTTAGTTTTATACCCTTCATCGCGTCCTTTCGCGAAAATGAAAGCTGGCGGTCGAAGTCAAAAAATAAACTATTATCACTCAGCACGGTAATAAGGAACGCGGCATAACGCAGGTTAACTAATTAAACTCGCAAAGTAGTTATCATCAAAATGGTTCTGCGTTAATCCAGATTTTTCTAACTCACCACCCGGAACTCAGAAATTTTGTAAGCTTTCGCGTAAAAAGGCACAAATGGGATCTATCCGTTGAGCTGGTATTATCGGCTTCCGCAAAAAATTTATCCCCATTCAATGCCGTGTGAAAGGTGATTTTACCCGATCATCATGAACTGTCGAGGATGTATGGGTATATTATATGTTTGGGCTAGGTCTCTATTTAACTGTAACAGCTTTTCAAAATCTTCAACCGACTTTTTTTCGGTGGAAAGAGACCAACTCTGCTATTTTTGTACCTCCTACCTTAACGTCAGGCCCCTAAGCTTCGATATACTGATACTTACTAACTTAGGCGTTTTATTGCTTTTGTTTCGTACTATGCTTAAGATAATTGAATTTAAGGTTCTATAGTGGAAGTTATTATACCCGGCTAAATATATATATATATGATATATATATATAGATATGTAACTAGTATAATTATAATAATATATATATAATAATAAATATTATGTATATATTTATAACCCTCATATCGAATATATATGTATATATATATCTATATACTATATTGCTAGAGCCATCCATCCGGATGTGGTGGTGATGGTGTTGGGGTTGGGTATCTGAAGATCAAATGGATTCTATAGAGAATTTTTGCTGTGGGAGGACCTTTGATCACAAGACGACACCGTCGTCGTATCAGGTGCTAACTGCTTCGCCTGAACACTCCTGGAAATACCACACACTGTGTAGTTTTGTAAGTATCTCATCGGAAATTAGGATTTAATAATGATCTATATTTAATGATTTCACGAGTTTATCTGGAAACTACGTTACAGCATAAAGAGCAAGGTTCGAAAACTAGATTAATATAATAAATCAATAATAAGCTTTGTAGTTATAATAAACTTCAAACTCTTCACATAATTACCTTAATCTGACGGAATTTTTAATGATACTACTACAAGTTGTCTTGAAATTAGGTTACGCTCTGTAACAGATACGGAAATATATCAATAATAATACTCATCTCACACTCAGAGGAAATACTCATTTACAATACAATAAGATTAATAAAAATAAATAAATAAAAATCAATGAAGAAGAGAAGACACGCTAAGACAGGGAGGGTCAGGCACGAATACGGAAGCAAGATTCCAATTTCGGTATGGATAGAGAGAAATGAAGAATTCGTGGAGTAGATGGCGAACTCGAACAAAAAGAAAAATGAAAGAAAGTTTAGTAGGCGGTTGAAGGCTTCAACGACCACCAGGATAATAATGAAATCGATGTAAATGAGACTGAGAGAAAAGAACGTCCCAAGAGCAGAACGCGGTGAGAACAGAAAGAGGAGCAAAGTCACCGTAATCACGAGTTTCTTTATTATAAATTGTGAGAGAAAACCGCGAATTTAACGAGCAAAAAGGCAGAAATGAAAGAGATCACAGGGAGAAGAAAGCTATAAGAAGAAGAGGTAAAAGATAAATTAGTAAGAAAAAGATTAATGGTATGCGAATACGGCATTGCGAAGAATCGTTAGAGTGAGGAGAGAGAGAATGTATGAAGTTTATAATAGTGCTGGTTCCTGTGGAAAAAAGGAAAAAAGTACGATTACGAAATATTGACAACATCAGTGATTACAGGATACAAACGAAAGGAATAGAACTATCATGAGAAAAGAGAAAGGAGCCCAGAGAGAAAAAATAAGTTTGAAGGTTTAACGGGAAGTGGGTCCCAGCTGAAAAAGTAATGCAGCAGTGGTGCAGCTGGAAGAAGAAAGAAGACAGATAGCAAGAAGTCTAAGTAATAGTATAAAGAAAATGTAATGAAATCACTTGATGAAAAAAAAATAAGTAAATTTTTTTGAAAGGTATCGAGTTTTTCTATTTACTACATCACTTAGCCGATAAGAAAGACCTTAATGGGAAGGGAAGGAGGAGAAGAGAATTAAGAAAGCAAGAATTAGTTAAGAAGAGAATAATTTATCGAAGAAGAAAGGCAATTGTGAGGGAAGGATTTAATACAAGAATATATATAATAATAATATTCGTATCATAATTCTTATCAATCTCCTGCATAACTCCCCTCACGCGCCAACCCAGTCGTTGCTTGTGTATGTTAAGTGTGTATTTTTTGTTTTGTGAGAAGAGAAAAACAACAGATCTTCTCGTTTTATCTTTCAATAAAAGATAGCAGTACATAGAGCAATTCTTCTATATTTTATGGTTTAATTAGCGTGTTGTGTTAATAAACAGCCTGATTTGAAGAGGGTGTGAGAGGTCTTAATAGACTCGAGGTTACATTCTCATTAGGAAAACGAAAATCATATATTTATTGATCTTGTTAACGTGTATGAGATCATGAAAGAGATAGTGTTGTTGAATTACCTGAGTAATAATTGTGGTAGAGTCAACCGGCCCGGCCCGATATTCAATATAAATATAAAATAAAATAGAACGATGACAAACGTATACCTCTCATCCTGCATTAAATAAACTGATATCGCCATATCACAAGAATATGAACCATGACAAAAGGCGGTAAGGATTCGAATATCTGTGCCTCTGTAGTGAAAAAAATTTGGTTTTAGTGCAAGTATTCAATTCTCGGAGTGTAAATTATAATAGTGTCTATCACAACACACTCTTGTGCTCGACAGCCTCTTGAAAATGTCACTCTTGATCCTTGCTTCGTGATGTTCCTTTTGAAATCTTAAGTCTCGAAAGCGAGAATTCTTCCGGTTTGATTTGCCGCCCACGACAGAATGATAGTAATTGGGTTTGGATACGAGGACGGGATGAGACGAAGCTTTTATTCATCGTATCCCGGAAAGTAAAAGAAAAAATAATTTACGTTGTTCCTATGCGGGAATTAGTGTGAGTAAATATATTAAGTGCAGTGTAACCCCAGTTACACATATGTGGTAATATATAGCCATTTGAGAAGAAGGAAGATTCAATAACGTAGATTCCTCTTAATATACTTACGTTGTGTAATGAATAAGCAATAACATGCAAAAAAAATTATACTTTTATTTTTGTTAAAAATTATCTTAATGGAGTGAAAAGAATAGAAATATTCCCTTCGCCCTGATCACTGCACTGGGGACTGGAAGGTTGAGGGAAACGCGATAATCCTTGGAGTGTTGTTCTTCCTGGTGATTTAGAGGTGGAGGATCAATTAATTTTACTTTTTGATTTTCACGACCCAATATAACTAGACTATTAATGATTTATCTAACATAAAAAAAATGGGAGATTAATATATTTTAAAGTCACTGTAGCACATGCTATTAATACAAAATGAAAATGTTTCCGGGCTATCAAGGTTTATTTAATTTTTGTCACCCCGGTTAATAAATAAGATGTGAAGAAAATGATATTCAACTCTATCACTACCAGGAACTCTATGTAGTTATCTATCATAGACCTAACTCCAGATCAGATAATTGCGCAAACTAAGAAGAACATTTAACCCCGGAGCAGATGTTATTCTAGAAGAACTGTCGGAGGAGCCACTCCTACTTAGAGTGTCGATTGTCTATCTCGACTTCTATGTAATAACTTAGTTGAAATGGGGAATGGTCATCGTCGCCCGCAGAGATTTGTCACACCATCTCGCCCAGTCTCGAATATTCACTGCTTAATGAACAATGTATCCCGACCCTTTTTCTTAGTTTATACTCGGGTAAAAGAAAATACTTATTTGGATGTATATTTACGATGATAAGAAAGAATAGAAGTTTTTAAAACCTCCTGCTTATGTTGTGTAGCTACACGTCATTATTTACTGTCTGAGTAATAGGATTACTCTTGAGGAGAATTCATAAATTACAGAAAATGCGCGACCAAAGTCTACAGGAAACGACTGCATTATTAATAAGGTGAACACAACAAATGCTTTCGTGTGGCGATCATAATTATTGTTTCATATAATAATCACGCGAAAAGAACGTATATATAATAATTCGACTCTGTCACAGCCAGGAACTACCGAACACCATCGTACGAGACCAAAGTCGCGTAATAGGATTTTAGTACCAGAAAATTGTGCTCGCGAAATCAACGACTAGTGCGACTCCACCCCCCTACTCCACCCAGTGTAATTAAGAAGAGATAGCATCTCGATATGAGTTATCTCGAACTATTGATTCAACCTTTTCTCGATTATCTACTGTCTTTTGACGAATCTCTTGTTACTTTATATGTTATATCACTCAGATTAGTAGAAAGGTGAACTGATTCACGAGACCCATAAGTTATCAAAAACGCTTATATATATATATATATTAGCGTTCACATATAATATATCTATTTATAATATATTTTTTTATATATATATATATATAATTTTGAAAACTAGTAAGTGTTCAATTATCGTTGATTAATTTTTTATATGTACATCTTAAACTTGGATAAAAAATATCTAGACTTTCAGTTTATTCATTACGTTGAAATACTCAACATCGAGAAATTTATCGTTTATGTAAATCATTTTCGATTTTTGATACTCTTAATTACTCTAATTCGAAATTTCTTTGATTCATTATAGTATTAATATCTCACGGTCGTTATTTATTCTTATTACGGCTACACCTTAAACTCTATCAGTTATTATCCTCGGAATATATCGTAAAGTAATCTCGTAGTATGTAAATTTCTCACTCACTGAATATATACTCTTTGATCGCTTACCATTTCTATGATTGAAACGGTACCGTATCATGATATTGTTCACCTTATATCGCATTTCATCTTAACATCAACATAATAAGTTTTTACTCTTCAGCTCGTACGTTGAATTACCTATCTATCTAGCGATAATGACTACTGTTAAGTAGGCTGTAAGTAGTTGACTCGGAAAATTCTTACATAATAAAGAAGTTATAGTAAATGATTGGTGATACACTAATGTGTGATATATGACCTCCACTCAGCCGGACTCGAACTCCACCGGGGGGAAAACCCTGGACCATATGTTGCAATCGTGTTAGGGGTTGTTACGTGATACCCTATGCAGTATACAGTATAGGTAGTAATGTTGTAGTTTATTCAGTTATAAATTATAGGTAGAAACCTTCAAAAATATCCCAAAGAAATTCAAATCACTTCAGACTATCCTTATAATATATATATATATATATAGTATATATATATAATATTATATATTCATATTGATAACTATGATGCTAGGGAAAATAAAAAATAAATTTGTATAAATAAATATAAAATGATGGACTCATGACGCCATACCAACGCCTTTTATTTTTTTAGTGTGTTCCGTCTGAAAAACAAAAATACACATTTTTTCTGCAAATGTTATTGTGTTTATCTAACCATTTCATTTTTTCCCTCCTACCATGAAGAAGATCACAAAAAAATATCATTAATAAGAAATGAAAACGTATTCTCTGTCATTATTTCTGTCTTTCACTTTATATGTCATTGTGTCTATCTCTCTGTCCATCATTTTGTCTATCTGTAATTGTGCTGTTTCTGTTTATCAGTCAGTCTGTCTCTTTGTCTGTCTGTCTCTCTGTTTGTCTGTCAGTGTGTCTGTCTCTGTCTGTCTGTCAGTCTCTCTGTCTTTTTGTTTGTTTGTCAGTGTCTGTCTCAGGCAATATTTCAATGTGTCTGTCTCTCTGTCTTTCTGTCTGGATGCCTGTCCTTCTGTCTGTCTGTCTCTTTGTCTCTGTCTTTTTGTATATCTGTCTATCTCTTTGTCTCTCTGTCTTTTTGTCTATATGTCAGTGTTTCTCTGTCCGTCATTCTGTCTATCTTTCTGCCTTTCCTTCAACATGTCTGTCTCTTTGAGTCTCTGTCTTTTTATCTATCTGTCAGTGTGTCTGTCTCTCTGTTTGTCACTCGGTCTTACCTTCTGTCTGTCAGTATGTTTTCTTGTCTTTCTGTTTCTTTAGTTTGCCTTTTAGTTTTCCGTCCTGTCTGTCTTTCTGTTCGTCTGTGTTTCCTTTCTGTTTATTTTTCTGTCTGTCTGTCTGTTTTTATATTTGCATTTCATTACATAATTGTGTCAAACTAAATTATAGTTTATATGAATGAGAGTTTTGACCCTTGATAACAATGGCATTATTGCTATAATAGCAATGGCACATTTAACAACAGTGCCACGATTAGTCTATTGATTAGATAAAAAAATTATTTAAATTGTGACAAGCTTTTTTTTTTTGTTTTTTTTTTGACTCATTCATTGATTGGTTAAATTGTGTATGAACAAAATTTCAAAGTCGGTACAGAGATATCTAATCTTTGATATCAAACAAGTTCAGGTATGCATGATTGTGTCGGTATGTATATATGTATGTGTGTATGTGTATATTTACTTTTAATCTATAAATTAGAGCAATGTTATTTAATTTTTTTAATTTTTTTTAACAAAATTTAATTATTTTTTATTCTTAAATTAGATATTCAGGTTTATAAGATTAGATTTTTAATGTGTAGACAAACTTGCGTAACTATTATTATTTATATCTATTGCAATGGCTATCTGCTCTAATGTGGAGAGAGAAATGGTTGTAGAGTTCAGTAAATGTATCTTGAAAATGGGAGGGATGTCATTAGCTGTAGTGGACATGGAAATCACCAAGAACGATAATAAACAAAAAACGAAACATTTTGTTCTATTTTCGAGTTTATACAGTTTAAAAAACAAATATACATAAAAAATTATTTAGTCTTTTATTGGCAAGATATCCTTTGCCATAAGGTGGAAGGGTTCACATTAGAGAACAAACAACATCATTTCTCACTTTAGCAGGATAAAAATTGAGAATATATTTGTACACAGTAAGATGAAACAGAGAAGAGTTTTAGATATATCAATCATATGAGCTTCGGCTAAAAACAAGAAGTGACATTAAGGCCAAGAGGAGGAAAGGTGATTTCAACAAAGAGGAATGAAATAAAAACCACGAATATTGGAGAAATTAATGAAGAGAAAGACTGTGTATCTGACCAAGTCAACAACTCCGTGGCAGAACAAACTCCACAACAGGAGGCTGTCAACTTCCAAAAACTAATGGGGACAGGAGTGGATCAAGGGATATTTTAGGAAGTTGATCTTCTTGACTTCTCCGAAAATAAGTTAATTTGCGCCATTTTATAAAGTTGCAGAAGTGTGTATATTGTGTGGAAAACGAGTACCTACTGGTCAAAACTATAGATATCTATGCCTGCCGAAAGGATGTGTGAAGATGATCCGTGAAAAATACGAAATATTAAGCACTAAATGCATTATGAACAAAAACTAAATAAAACTCTTTATAATATATTGTGATTAATCTCATCGTTTCGCGACACGTGAGAATACGCCTAACCGACGTATTATATATAAAAATATATATATTATATATATATAGTATATTATATTTGTTTAATTTTTTGTACTACCCGAATGTTTTATATAATGTATGTATTATTATTATTTATATATATTATAGTATAATTTAGATATATTATTATTTATTATTTATATTATTTATATTATTATAATATGTTATATTTATTTATATATATATATATATATATTTATATATATTTATTTATTATATTATTTTATATATAGTTATTTTATTATTAGTATTTATATTATATATTAGTATATATTTATATAATATAAAGTATAAATATCAATCTTGTTACCTACTAAATTTTGTATATAAATTTTATCTATATAGAAGAAAGTTTACTCAAATTTTCATGTTGAGCCCTACATAGTTTATATCAACGAGTAAACTCGATCTGAGTCTGTAATCCAGTGGCATTGAAAATTCTTTTGTGCCTGTCTCTCCTTCCTAATTACAGAAAACTTTCTTATATATATATATATATTAAATATATATATTATATATATTTGTATATATTATTTTATTAATAATTATATTTGTGATTTTTCGGAAGTTCATAGATAAAGAACGGGTAAATGTTTATATTATAAATATATATATATATATATTATATATATATTATATTTTTTCTTATTTTTTATTATATAGGGTATTTATTATTTTATTATATTATATATATTATATATTATTTTATATATGATTATGTTATTATATTTTTCGACTACACTGTCCTAGACTGAGCTACTTAGTAAGGATAGGGTGATAAGGTTAGTGGTTAAAATGAAAAGATCTTTAGCATAATTGCTAATTTTCCCTTGAAAATTATTTTGTTCGTTATCTCTCTCTCTCTCTCTCTCTCTCTCTCTCTCTCTCTCTCTCTCTCTCTCTCTCTTTTCTTTCTCGTTATTTCTTCTTCTCTCTCTCTCTCTCTCTCTCAACCTTTCTTATTAGATTTGAACTTCCCCTTAATGGCATTATATCATTTCATTTATACCTACAACATGAAAATTCAGCATACTTCCGACCACAATAATTGTATTTCTGATCTTCCCCCCCCCCTTAGCAAGACCTCCTAAATCCTAGGTCAAACCCCCTTAACCCCTCCTGTAACTAATAACATGAACTGCATCTAAATTATCCTCCACTCAGATTTCCAAACACAAGAGCATTTCATCGAGGTCCTCATCAAGTATGGAAGAACGTCTCTTGTAGTTTATCTTCTTGATCTTGTTTAATTAGAACCAGATTTTAGGCACTGGCTTATGCAGAAAGAAGGGGAGGGGAATGGGGAATACGGGGGGATATATTAATATAAGCGGAAGGGGGGGGGGGTTAAGCGTAGTCTTCATAGGCTTAGAGTGTATTTGACTTTGTTTTCTCATGTTTGATTCGTGAACCCATGTAAACTTACATGGTTTTCCGTTGAAAGGAAATAAAGAGAAAATATTCTGATCAAGAAATTGAAGATGATAAATGAAATATGAAGACTTAAATGAGTTTTATTTTTAATAAGTTTTGTTAGTTGAGTAATTTAATGAAATATTTCTTTTTTAGAGTCTATTATACCTTGATTTACATATGTTATAAGAAAAACGAGTTTGTTAATAAAAACAGAGGTGATATTTGAATTTTAGGTCATAAAGTGGCAGTTAACTTGGTGAATTATATATAGTATGTCCACCCCGTCTCTGATTTTCTTTGGGAACAATGATTATAGAAAACGTTGCTATTTTCCTGCAAGAAAATTCTTGCTATTTTCCTGCAAGAAAATTCTTGCTATTTTCCTGCAAGAAAATTCTATTTTCCTGTAAGGAAATTCTAGCAAGCATTGAAATTCATCGTACAATTCACAGAGTGTATTCTAGAGAGGATATTTGCCCTATTTGAGTTGCCATTTTCCTTACGGCTTTAAATTAAATGGCTGTGTTGGCGGCCTCTATTATAAGGCCCTTAGTCACTGCTACCTAGAAAACTTTTCGTTACTTACCCTTCTCTACTTATAATTCTAGATTCAATCTGAGGTTTCAAAGAAACCCCACGAACCACCCTACAGTTTTTCTAGGAAATCCATTTTTGATATCGTTGTGCATTGATACAGCCAGTTGAGCGAACCAATATCTTTGAAAGTTTAATCCCTATTGCATCGCAATGCATAGAATGGGCTCTGCCCTTTATGCTGTTTCGCAGTAGAATCGACATGAGTCACCACTACTTATGTTGTTATATATATGCATACAGTGTAAAAATTTTCAACCCTTTCTTTCAGCAAGATATATATCACTAAATTCATAAATACTGAAAACTTACTCGAAAAACCTCTTAATTCACAGTGATGACTGAAGGTAGGACACATAAAACCTTAGTTATGGTAGCTAAGTGCACGAACTTTTTAGGCAAATTTAATGGTACAAGAAAAATAAAATAAGAAAAAAGATCTGGGCAAATAAATGAACCGGTTTTTAAAAGGACGCAGTTAAGAAATCTAATTGATTAAGTTTTTGATTTCACATAAGATAATTATAATAAAAGCAGTTCCTCCCTTTGAAAGAAAGAAAAAAAAAGAGAGAGAGAGAGAGAGAGAGACACAGAGAGAGAAATATTCCATTTACATATTAAGATATTTAATAGCCGATGGTACTGGTAATATATATATATATATATTATATATATATATATATATAAGTATATATAGTAGTATATATATATATATATATGAGTATATTAATATATATTATATTGTTATAGGTTAGCTATAATGTATATATGACATATTTATATATATATATATATATACATATATATATATTATTATATAGTTAGTTATATAGTATAGGTAAAGTGTTCTAAATGGGTTTAAAGACCTAAGAAATATGCTATTTTATAGATCCGAGGGAAAAATCAGAAATAAGGGATTTTATATTTTGTGTACTTTTTATTATCTGTTAAATGAAGTATTTTTTTTTTTTCATTTATTCCAACTATAAAATCGTCTTTACCGTCCTTACATGGAGTGTAGCATGCGCATAATGAAATATAATGTTTGTTGAATTAAGATGGGAAGGAGAAAAAGATCGTATTTGTAGAGTGATCAGTATATTAAAAGGACTTCTTATCATTAAAAGAATCCTTTATTTTTTTCTGATTTTGTCTTTCTCGCAGATCTCGTGATCATTATAGAGTGCGTTATTTTCGTTAGTTTTACCTCATTGTTTAGATGGCATTGTGGTGCGGTGGTCTCGTTATAAGTTGTGTAGTGATGGATGTATGGGTGATTATTATCTGTGGTTGTATGTATTAGTGGTCTTTATAGGTTGTGGTGTGTGATATTTGTGTGATGATAATTTCGTATATAGTTATGTTTATTGTTTTGGTTGTGTATGAGGTTGATTGGTAGATGGTTTGTGTTGTATGTTATAGTGGTCGGGCTATATTAAAAGAGTGTCTATGTCGATTGTATATAAGGGGTTGGGTGTGTTGGTGGGGGGTGGGGGGGGGGGGGTGGGGGGGGGGGGGGGGTGGGGTAGGTGGGGTGAGGGGTAGGGTGAGGTAAGTAGTTAGGAGGAGATAGGTAATGTGTAGGGTGAGAGGCTGGGTAGGGGAGTATATTAAGGGTGGTGAGGTGGAGGGTAGGTAGTGGTATAGGTGGGATGAGGGTGAGTAGGTAGTGGTATGTAGGGGTGAGGTGGGTAGGGTATAGTAGTATACTATAAGGTTGGGAGTCGGGGGGGGGGAGGGGGCTCTAACAGTAGCCGACTCGCGTATGGTAGGAGGTAGTGGGCTGAGTATTGAGTGTGGGAGGGGGGGAGGGGGGGGGGGGTGGGGTGGGGTGGGGGGGGGGTGAGATGTTTCTGGCGGTCGGTGGTCGGTGGTCGGTGGTCGGTGCGGGTGCGTGCGGTGCGTGCTCTCGTGTGTGTTGTGTGTGTTGGGTGTGCGTGTTCGAGAAGAGGAGTCGTGTGTGTGTAGTGTGGTGGAGAGAGTGTGTGCGTGGTATGGGTGTGAAGATCAGAGAGAGAGCGGGTGTTGAAGTGCGAGAGTTGAGAGTGTGTGTTGAGAGGCTGCGTGTGCGGTGTGTGTGAGAGAGAGCGTGTGCGAGGGTTGTATTTGTCGCAGAGTATTTTTTCTTCATACACTAGTTCGTTGGGTGGTGGGGGGGGTGGGGGTGGTGGACGGGCGGGGGGCATTAGAATTGGGCCTAAAGAGATGTCGGTGCACCTTGTGCTTGGAGCCATGAGGTAGTAAGTTTTTTATGTGTTCCTTAGGCCTGTGTTCTATGTCATCAAACTTTGAAATGTCATTAATGTACGCGAGTCATTGGTCTTAGTGATTTATGATTTAGTGATTTATGTAGAGGAATAACACCTAACAATGGAAGCATTGGTAATTTTCTCATTGTATGCATATCTATAACAACATAAGTAGTGGTGACTCATGTCGATTCTACTGCGAAACAGCATAAAAAGTGGTTTTTTTTTTGTTTGGAGAGCCCTTTCTATGCATTGCGATGCTTATTTGTATATATAATATGCATACAAAGTTTTGGTTAAATGTATTGTAAACTTTCTATAAATGATAATTGGTTTCGCTCGAAACTGGCTGTATGATATGCTTTTGAGCAGGACGGGATATTCTAAAATTATGGATTTCTCTAGATATTAATTACTGGTAGGGTGTTCGTGGGTTTTCTTATGTATTACCTTTCAAGTAATTTTGAATACTATAATTATAAGTAGTAAGAAGGGGTATAGCTAACTTGAATATGTTGTTCTTAGGTAGCAGTGACTTATGGGCTATTATACGATTTAGAGGCCGCAACACAGCATTTATGATTTAAAAGCCTGTTAAGGTATATTGGCAACTTCTCGGAATTATGTGGCAGTTATACTTCTCTCTTAGTATATTACATCTTCTTTGTTGAATTGTTTACGATGATTTCATGCTTGCTTATATTTCTCTTACAGGAAATAGTATTATTCTTGCAGGAAAATAGCTTATGAAGTTTTCTTGGCAGTATAAATAGGCAGAATTTTTTCTGTGCAGGAAATTTATAGCAAACGTTTTCTTTAGATCATTGTTCCTATAATGAGAAATAGAGACGGGGTGGACTTACTATACTTATATATTCACCAAGTAACTGCCACTTTATGCTAAAATTCAAATATCCCTCTGTTTTTATTACTCTTAACCTGTTTATAAATATTTATAATCATGGTATAATAGACTCTTTAATATAAAGAATTATTTCATTAAATTACTTAACTAACATTAAATTCTTATTAAAAATAATAATTCTCATTTTATAGTTCTTCATATTTTCATTTTATCATCTTCAATTTTAATGGTATCATAATAATATTTTCTCTTTATTTTCTTTTTCAACGGAATTATCCTATGTAAGTGTATCATGGTTCACAAGTCAAACATGAAGAACAAATGTCTAATATCTACTTCTAAGCCTATGAGACTACTGCTTTAACTTCCTCCCCCCCCTTTCCCGCTATTTAATATATCCCTCCGTATTCCTCTCCATTTTCCCCTTCTCCTTCTTTCTGCATAAGCCAGTGCCCTAAATATCTGGTTCATAATAAACAATGATCAAGAGATGATAAAATCTCTTACAAGATCGACTTTTCCTGTCCGATTATCTTTGATTTGAGGATCCTTTCGATGAAATTATTCTCGGTGTGTTTGGAAATTTCTGAGTGAGGATATTTAGAATGCCAGTTTCATGTTTATTAGTTTCTTTGGATGGGGTTAGGCGCGGGGGTTACCTTAGGATTTGTGAGTGCTTTGCTAAGTGGTGGGGGAAGATTCAGATAATCCATATATTGTTGGTCGTGTAATATGCTTGATTTTCTTTTGTCTTGTTGTTTGTATTAAATGAAAATGATAATATTATGCATAAGCGGAGAGTTCACATAGTGAAAGGTAGAGAGAGAGAGAGAAGATGTGAGGAAGAGGAGAGAGAGAGGATGAGGAGTATGTAGATGAGAGAAGAGAGAGAGTAGTTATGAGAGAGTAGACGGATAACAAACAAAAATTATTCAGGGATTATAATTAGCAAGTTATGCTTTAAGACTTTTCATTTTAACACTAATCGCTTATCACTCCTATCTCTTACTAAGTTAGTAGCTCAGGTCTAATGAACATGTTGTAATACATATTATATTATTATAATACTTTTTTTATTAATTATCTTATATATTATATTATATATGTATTTTTATAATTATGTTTATTATATAAGTTTTATTTATATATTATTATATATATATATTTATATATATAGAATATATTTATATTATTTATTATCCTATATATTATATTGTTTATTTTATTTATTTTTGTTATTATTATATTATATATTTATTATATAATATAATATATTATAATTATTTATTTATATTATATATATATTTATATATTATGTAAGAAAGTTTTGTATTAGGATGGAAGGAAGGCAAAAGTTTTTCAAATGCCTACTGTGATTTTTACAGGCTCAGATCTTCGAGGTTTCACCTGTGATATAAAACTTGTGAGGCTCATATATATTTATATATTAATATATATTATATATTATATTTATTTATTTATTTATTATATATCATTTATTTATTTATATATATTATATTTTTTTTATATTTATTTATTTTTATTTTAGTAGTGATTATAGATTATTAGTATTTATTTTATTATATATTTTTTTATATTATTTTTTTAGGATTTATATTGTTACTGATATGTATATTTTCTTATTTATTATTAGTTATTTTTTATATTGTTTTATTTATTATTATTATTATTTAGTTTGAGTTATTTATTTATTATTTGTATTATATATATTGTGTATTTGTTTTCGATTATTCACACGTAAGCTAAGTTTTAGTTTATATTTTTGTTTTTTATTATATTTTTTACTATTTATATTTTGTAGTTTTGTTAATGGTATATGGATGGTTTGGCTATCATATATAGTATACAGGTTTTATGAGGTGAGTATAATAATATATATTGGTTTGCTTATATGGTTATAGTATTAGTAGTGAGTATTGTGTTTATTTAGTGAGGTTTTTTTCGTAGGTTGTTGCGTTTCTCAGTCCGAAACAGATGAAGATGTTACTCGACCAATTTGGCACATATGGTATGCTGAGGGAATCATCCAATCATTTAGTGCTTTAATAGTTCTGTATTGTTGGGTCGTACGATCTATCTTCTACACCCTTCGGCCATTTGCATGAGATTTGACTATAAGTGGGTTTATGACCAGTAGGGTGAGCTGTTTTCGTTTTTTCACCCAATCATATTTTGGCTACTTATCTTTCTGCAACTTTATGTAGATAGTAGTGGCGTGCTGAATTAACTTATTTTCGGAGAAGTCAAGTAAGATTCATCTTTTCTCTTTATAGGTATGCTCTGCTTCGGATCGCATATGCGTCGCCTGTCCATTAGTTTTGTGGAAGTTGAACAGCCTGCGGCTTGTTCGTGGAGTTTTGTATTTCGTGGCTCGACGGATTCTGTGTATGACTGTGTTCGATACTAACATTCGCTGTGTCTTGAGTCGAGAGATATTTTTCTTGTCCTAATATATCCGTGTTTTTAATTTTCATATCCTCTTTGTTGAATCGCAATTTCAGACTATTTTTGTTACCTTTAATTGTCACTTTTTGTGTGTTTTTTTAGGCCGTTGATATTAGTTGAAAATGTGCTCTATTTTTTTTCTCTCTAACGTCTAGCGAAATTGATGATTTTACACCGTCTTTGCTGTAAACTGTTTATTAGAACTCTTGAATCAACTCACCGAATCCATGTCTACTTTCTAGAAAGCGAATAATAACTCTTTTCCCTCCTCATAATGTATCAGGGCTTCCACGGAGATTGCTGTGAAACATTTTTGGTTGGTAATGTTGATGATGAAGGAAAACATTTGGTCAACATTGCTAAACTTTGTAGAGATTCTGCCATAAATATTTGTGGGCCTGGAGTTCCATTTTCTGATATTGGTAAGGGTTAAGATAATACCACACTTTAAAGTTGTCATTTAAAGAGATTTCCTGAGATTATATAAATTTAGATATAAATGTATGCATGTTTGGTGTCTATTAATGTTCAAATTTACGTCTATCTAAGCTACATTATTTGTTTTCTTTGTAATTTATGTGAGAAAATTGACATCGTACTTATTAAAAAATATTAAATTAACTTGGCTCTATAGGAGAGAGTATAAGTAAATATTTATACACATATCACACATATATTTATACATTAACCGACAACAAGTTATGCATACCTGAACTTTGTTTTGTATTATCAAAGTATTCTAGATATCTTCTGTACGCGACTTTTGAAATTTTATGTTTCATCCACATATTTAACCAATCAATTGTATATGAGTCAAATAAAAAAACAAAATAAAATTGTTTTGGACAATTTTTAAATAATTTTTTTTTTTATCTAATCATTCAATTCTTGGCAGCAATTCTGTGTTATAATGTGGTCATTTGTATTATATTGCAATTATATGCCCAATTTGTTATTCAACTTAGAAAACTGATTGATTTTAGCGAGTAATTTTGTTTTGTTGACATCACTCAAGTTCTTACAAGACCGTTATAAGATAAACAAGACCGCACAGATATATTTATTAATAATTATTAACCTTTGTTTGTTTTAATGAAAAAATAACAGATAAGGAAACACAGTACGTATACTAGATAAGACAGACAGGATCGGAAAACTAATAAAGGCGATAACTTAAAGTACAGTAAAGATCAAGAAATACTTACTGACGCAGAAATGGTAATGAACCGATGTGATCAAAACAGAGAGATCAGATCACATCTGACATGATTAGATACTAATAAGCACGAGACTCAAAAGAGGCAGATCATGTTGAAGGAAAGGCAGAAAGATTTAGATCATTGAATGACGACAGATGAAATACACTTGAACATATAGAACATACAAAGAACAAGAGAGACAAAGAGATAGACAGATATATTCAAAAATGGCAAGCTGAGACAAAGAGTACAGAGCAGACATGAAAGAATTAGGCATCAGACAGATCAATCAACAACAAGACAGATTATGGATCATAAGGATTCAGACAGACAGACAGACACAAACATACAGACAGACATAGACGACAATATATTTTCAGTCATTTCTTAATAAATATTAAAACAAAGAAAGACAGGAAAGAAACAGACAGGAAAAGGTAACAGACAAACATGCAAACAGAAAGACAGAAAGAAACAGACGGAAATAGAAACAGACAAACATTTTCAGTAATTTCTTAATAAATATTATTAACACAAAGTTAATTAGTCAGGGAGAAGTAACAGACTGATTTGGACAAATGAATGTAACAGACATACATACATACATGGAGAAAGAGACAGAAAAACATACTAGTGAAGGTAACAGACCGACAGACAGATAGACACAGACATACAGACAAAGACATACCAGACGAGTACGCAAACAGGAGCAACAGAGAGGAAATTTTATTAATTTCTTGGGGAAGCTAATAATAGCCTGAGGTTGTCTACAAAACTTCATATTCTGAAGCCGGTGTCTTTGTCTGGTACCTGACCAACTAACCGATTACGATTTGTTTTGGGGTTTGATATATTAAATCAAGAACGCATTCTATTGCCGGATCTGTACACGTAAGAGGTTAGTGATTATTAGACGTTCCTGGAATTAGGCGAACGCTCTCAGACAAATGTACATGTACCATCGGCCGTGTCGTACAAGCCTGGCACCCGAAGAAGAGCTTGTACCTATGCGCAGTCTCTCCGTGAACTTACTAGAACCATTCTCACGATTGCCCTGATGTTAATAGAGATAGGTGACAGTGAAGAGTCTAACCCACTCAAGCAATCCGGTTTGTGGTGAGTGCTCAGTTCTGTGGATTTACACACATCTATCAAACTAAAAATTTCGCACCCCTTGACTTATAGTGAGTGTTTTACGTGGACGATAAGAGCCATGTTTTATTTAGTCTTAAGACAGAGGGAGAGTTCCAAGGAGGTTGTAGAAAATGGCACTTACTTGCGCCTATCCGAACAACTTATGTGCCAGTTAGATACTCAAAGATAAAGTAGGGCCTTCTCATTATTTATAGGGATTACGATCAGAACCAAATATAAATGTCTGCCGACTTGAGTTAACTGAGTAAAGTCCAAACATCTCACTCCCTAATACACTGACGTGAGACACCTGAATATCTTTCTAGAAGAAACGTTTCGTCACTTAGAATTAACGACAAAGATGGCAGAACTTTACAACAGAATAATAGACGTCACCACTTAATTCGAGTCTTTAAAAGAGAAATATCCATCCTCTGTTCTACGAGTTTTGGTAAGAGGACTCCTTGGTTAGATGATGGCCTAGCTGGTTCGAATTTTATTGGTATTTGGGTAATCCCAGACTGGCACTCCACCACGAACCGGTTCGCTTTAGGGGGAACTCTATCCGACTCCTGCGTTACGTTCCTACGCATTCACCGATGTTCTATAGAAGGCATAAAACTAAAAAGTTCATCCGGAGAGGTCCTTGCTACATAAGTATCACGAGAGCAGCTACGCCAACCAGGCGGCATCCCTACGTTCCTCGCATCCCATTTAAGAGGGAGGTAAAGATGGTTTTGCCGCAAAATAGTGCTTACGTCAGCCACGAGGACGCCATCACGGTCTCCATACGACCACCGCATTCCCCACGCGGTCTAGACACTACCCCCAACTTTAACTACGGATACACGAGTGTCCCAGGGCAATGAATGTTCCGTTGAATTTAAGCTAATAATTCAAGGAAACCAAAACACAAAACGCAAATCGCTAATCGGTTAGTTTCGTCAGTAGCCAACGACAAACCGATTTTCGGGCTTTGCAGAATTTAACTTTGAGCCTTTCTAAAGAAATTATTACTTCCCCAAGGACAGGAAACCTAACATTCCCCAATCCTGTAACTCCCCGATAAGCGGTAGCCAAAATAGGGCTTTTGTTTTTATCTAATAGGTGGAAACAACTAGCTGAAATAAGACTGACTTCCGCGCCGGTGTCTACAAATGCTGTTAATGGCTCCATGGGTGGTTGATCCACTAGGGTAACTTGCAAAATTAACGTTTTCTCAGGAGCCTTTATTAATATGATAAGATATCATTGCCCCAGGACACAGTTCTTCGGCATCATTTCCTTCTTCACCCTGTTCTTCTGTTTGCTGTTCCTGATTGACAATCAATGTAATCCTTGTGCCGGTCTTTTCACCTTTCTGTTCTTTTCCTTCTTCCTCTGGATTCTGTGGTTCTTCTTTACTAGTCGTTTTTAATAATTGTAGGTACGGTCTGTTGGTTTTACTGGAAGACTTTCTGAGACCTTCCAGGATCATCTTCAGCTGTGATACTTATTATTTAGCTTGTTTAATTCCTAACTTTGTTGGCTTGACATGAGATTTCCGTCCAGAGACTCCCCTTTCCGCGCATCCTGAGGGCGATCCTATACCTAAATGTTCCGATGGGAAAATGATTCGAGTTGCACAGTCATTGACTCCTACCATTGGGGTAAGTCTCCACCAGTGACCCTTTCTCTTTAACCTAAACAACGCATTTGCTTCACAATAACAATCTTCAATCACGATGCCGTTCTGCACAGTTACATACACGGGTCGGTCAGCACTCCCCCATAGTTGTGACCCCTTTTCTGGACAATGACTACAGAGGGAACCTGTGCACCGATTATTCGTTTCCTTGCTGATTAGCTTTTGATAATGGGCCCCCCTCTCATGTGTATTCATATATTCCCCGATGAATCCCTCTTTTATTGGAAGTTGGCGCTTGATACCCGTGACGGATGAGTTGCTGGAACCTGTCGTCTCAGTTAGTTCATTGTCTGTACTGGTGTTTTACCTGGAGAATCAGCTACTTGGTGCTGTATAGCTTACTTGATCTTTGGCAACAACATTAAACTTCGTATTTCTCGACCTCTGGGGTATGCGGTGGGGCCCCATCTCGATCCAATCTGCAGCTGGGCGAGGTCAAGGTGGACATCTGCAACGATTGCGTTAAGTCGGGGCATCGGAGACACTTTTTCTTTGGTCCTCGTATCTCCCCATTAATTTTTTCATATTACCCGTGTCCACCATTGACCACCAGTGATTGCTCCCACGGAACTCAGGAACACCTTCTCGGCTGGATCTTCCAAAAACCTATCAATACGTCCTTCCTAGTTTTCGCGATGTATTCTGATTTCATTTGCTTTTCTCTGGATTTAACTAGTACCTTTGCCTCACTGAAGGTTCAATTTTTTTCTTTCCCACGACCATCTTTTACGCGTCACATGCTGTTTTTTCTCTTATCCATTGGATCATTATGATGTTTTGAAGAAAGGCCCTATCATAGCGATACGATTTCTCTCAGACCCCAGCAATTCGTAGTGCAAAAGGGGAATGTCTTCTCCTCTGTGACATTGAAACGGCTATTTATGTAGAAGCCTCAGTGCGTAATTATACCTTGATTATAATTGGCTTTTTATAATCTAAGTTATCTTATCCTCCATTTAATAATACCTCAATCATTGTAATAAAATCACCTAGTAAAAAGATGTTTATTACCTACATTTATCACATACATATATTCCTGTAAAATATAGCTCATGATTAGCCTAAGCTTACTTTGTGATTTTTAATAATCCTTTCCTAATATGGTATCATAATAAACCCTAAACTATTGGAGGTTAGCTAAATATATATATGCACCTTAAACATTCACTGATTATTATCCTAATTCTCGATTTATTTTGGGATTGGTTGTAGGCAGCACTAAAATTAATCCTATTTTAGTATTCTGAGATGCGATATCCATATAATAATAAAATGATATATTTTAGTCAATATACCAACTTATGGTTACGCTAAGGCCTAAGTGATCTCATATCATTTATTACGTATATATTATCTTTTCACTAACTACCTTATGGTATATCACTTTTTACCTGGTACTATTCTATTACATTAGTCTATAGTTGCGCTCACTTAATTCTCACAAATAAGTATGGATTCATTTTATTTATATATTTTATTACCAGTAATCTAAACTATGATCCTATTTAAATTTTTCTTACTTACCTATTATATTTCCCGCTATATATATATACGGCTCATTGTGCATCCTAAATGGTCACCACGTTATAAGGTGATTTCGAACCGCTGGTCAATTCTCTTTTTCAGATGCAATTTTTCAGGACACTGCTGGTATTTAATATTATATCCATTTTTTTATGGTGATATTTATTAAGTTTGAGATAATAATATTAAAAGGAATTTTATCATAGAACCCCTTTGCACCCATTATGCATATCTCTATCATTATTCATTTTATCTACTGATACTTTCATTCTTTTATCCTACTCATACAAAATAGTACAGTTTCATTCACTAAAATCCTGTACAGGAAGATCAATATATTATTATAACAATATCTAAACTTATCTGCTGTTTGGACAGGAGATTTATTTCAGCATTACATATTTGTGAGACTTATGGCTAATAAACGCTAGCAATATAGAGTCAGGTAAGACTACTTTAATATATATATATAATATATTATAGTATACCTTATTATAAATAAGGACAACATAATACGCTCTGTCTATATTCAAATATATTATGTTATTAGATAAATATATGAATACTATAATATTAATAGTGAGATAATAATAATATAATCTGTGCACTCACCCCTGTTGGTCTACTCTTCAGCTGGTTCCTAAGTCTTGATCACTCCCAAGTAATCTCCCGAGCACGTCACCTGGGAGTTGCAGAGCTTAACCTTCTGAGAGGTCTCTTCTTTACTTTATTTGAGCAGGCCAGTGGATGTATCTTTTTCTGCTTGCTTTTTCCTTTAAAATTATATTCACTTCATTTCCCTTAACCTTTACTCTTCTTTCTTCCCGCGAATGATATATGCCCTGTTGGTAATACTTACTGAATAGATTATTGAATGAAACCACGTGGGCTTATCACCCTTTACTGACATAGGTACTCACCCCATATTTTTCTAGGACCATATTTGTATTCCAACTTACCCAACCTCCCATCCCAATAATTTAAACGTCTTTACAAATTAAATAAAAAAATGATTATAAAAAAACGTGTGGGGGTTTCAACTTACAGGCTAAATAAGGGGGTAAAAATGTTTTCCATTTTATATTTATAATAAGAAGTAAAGAAGTATATTATATTAATGAAGTATAAATAATATATATATATTTAATATAATTATTGTATTTATCATCCATATAATATATATATGATATATTATATATATATATATTATATATATATGATAACTTATAATATATAATTATTTATAAATATATTAATATATATTATTTATATAATATAAAATATATAATATATAGATTATACTATATTATATATATAATTATAAAATAATAATATAGATTAATATATATATATACTAATATAGATATATTTAAATATATATTAAAGATATATTTAATAAATATATTTATTAATAATTGTTAATATATATTTATGTATATAAATTAATATAATTAAATATAATTATATTATATAATATATATATATTTAATATATATAATATATAATATATATATATATGAATATATATATATATATATATATTACTATATATTAATAATATATATATGTATATATTATATTTATAGGAATAGAACAAATATATATAAATATTACATATGAAAAAAGAACAAAATTAGTAATTCAATATTCAAAATCATTAAATTAAACAAAAACATCAATAAAAATGACAACAATTTTCATAATTAATAAAAATATTTCATAGTTTATTTAAATATAAACAAGAAAAAGGGGAAATGTAAAAAGTACAACATTGTTAGAACGTAAAGGTTACAAGGTCGAGTAAATTGAAACTGACAATTAAAAATCTTAGAGAAAAGGACTTTGGAACCTATAAATGCATTGCCAAAAATTCAAGAGGAGTATAGGTGTTTTATTTAATCATAAAAAATTACTCAACTGTCGAGCAGCAGAAATGATTATTTTTCATATATATAGGATTAAGTTTCCAATAACAAATTATAAAAAAAACATGCTACTATATTAATATATGTTATTTGAGGAATATTAATATTTTATAATAGTTGACTTGTACACCCACTGGTTGTACGGGAGATAATATGTAAGAGCCTGCCCCGCAGAAGGTTTCCTTCCTAAAACCCCGTAGTATGTGAATAAAACGGAAATAGCTCCAAACATCTATCAATTGGAAACTAATCTGAAGAACTAATAAAATTTATTTGCTTCTATAAGGTCTATCAACGCTTTCCTCACATGCTAGAAGGGAATTTTATATGTCCCAAATAATGTATGATGTAGAGATAAAAATATTAAAGGATCCCTCCCAAGAACCATAACTCTTAGAATGTTCCAGTGTTCCTTAAAAGTAACAAACAAAAAAATTAGGATTCAAGTCAACAATTAACAAACGCGCTACAAAAAATTGCCCGGCGTAGAAATTGTGGAAAGGAATACTTCCCAATCTTATCTAAAATTTTCTCTTTCTTAAGGAATCGACACCACGCACCAATAAATATTTACAGTCTTAAGTTGACTTCAGTTAACCGGCAAGAAGATGCCTCGCGCACATTGACCTCATCCGCTTCCATTAGTAATTTGCGGTGCTAATGAAGATCCACCCTCTAAACATTTTATAAATTATAAAATATAAGAGAGGTGATCTTATTTAAAAACTGACCGTAGCTCCCATAAAATGGGCGAAGGAAGGAACGAAATGACAGTTTTAATACAATAAAGATTAATGACAAAAATTTACAAAAAAAAATTTGAACTCCAGAATTAGGGTAATATTACTAAAGTCTCTTAGCAAAAGAAAACATTCCGGCTCCAAACCCAACCGCACGCATGTGAATACATCAAAAAATCGTTGGGTACCATAAAGCCCCACCACGTATTACTATCGTAATGTTCTGTATAACACACTATTGCACCCACCCAAAGAAAATTTCTATAGCGGGTATGTTTCGCTTTCAGCTGTTAAACATATACACCAGGTTTAGTGAGAGCTAAAATTGTAGACTCACCATGTTTAATATAGCAGCTTTTATATCGCTGCCAACACACCCTCTAGGCCTAGAACGCAAAGGGAATGATGAAGAGACAAAGCATTCAACAAATATTCCATTTATCACCGAGACATATTCAACATATAATAAAAATATTAATGATGAAATCAAATCTGCCGAGGTTGTTAATATATTAAATATAATGCGATTAAATTCGTTGTAAATAAAATTGAATCTGATAATAATCATAAAATTATAATTTCAGATTTTGATTTATTTCATATAATCTATAATATTATATTTTAAATAATATATTATATACATTTATTAAATAACTTAAACTTAAATGGTAATCTTCAATATTAAAACATTGGACGAGCCCGTTCCACAGGCAAAAAAAATATTATTATGTATAATCTGTTAATTTTGCTATTTTTTCAAATATTTTAATGAAACCTGATATTGTTACATTCATATTACTGAGTTATATTATTATTACTATAATTGAATTTAATATTATATTTATAATTTTTATATTATATTTATTACTTCGTATATATATATATTTAACTACTATCTAGTACTATATTCTATTTACTAATCTAGTAGCTACTTTGTACTACTCACATATTATATAAAAACAATATAATAAACAATATTATATTTAATACAATAGTTATATAAAATTTATCTCTTTTATATTATAATGATTAAATATAGTAGTGAGAACTAAGTCTATTTACTTATCGTCTATGATTTATAGTATATTAAACTTAACCTTCTCTATATGTCAAATAGTATTATATAAGTATATCATTTATTTAAAAATTTACTATGTTAATTATTATTATTATTTTTTATTTATTTATTTTGTATCATTATTTTTATATAGAGTAAATATTCTTTCCCCCAAATCTACTCGTTTTATATTTTGACAAGATAAAAATATATTTGTATAAATTTTTTGAATCAAATATTGATCAATAATAAATCAAAAATATATTAATTCTTTAATAAAATTTATTATCTGAATAATATATACTAGGGTATATATATATATATAAATCAAAACTACATATATAAAATTATTTTAAATTCCTTAGTCTTGTGGGAAGGAGATATTAAAAAATAAGATAGTAATATAAGACTCAGTATATAATTATCTAGATTATTTACTAATATATATTAGATATATATTATATATTAATATATATATAATATTTAATATATATAGATATTTATATATTATAATACTATATATATAATATATTATATATAGTATATATTCATACTATAATAATATAATATATTAATAGTATATAATTATATATATTAATAATATATTATATATATAATATAATATAATTATATATTAATAAATATTAATTATATTATTTACTATATATATATTTATATAATTATTATAATATATTAATATATTATTATATTAATTATATTAAATTATATATAGTATTATATTAATATATTATTATATAGATATATTATATATAATATATATACGTAGTATATATATTAATAATAATATATAATTTATTTATGTACTAATATTTACTCTATCCTTCACTCTATAACTCACTCATATTTATCTATTATCCTTCGTCTAAATGTATGAATACAAGTTTTGCTAATATATACGTGATACATTTTATGATCCGGTGATATAGTATATGAGCTATATATATATATACACTTATTTAAGTATATAGATGACATCCTGAGAATATTCTCGATAGTATTACGTTTAGATAGTGCATAGTAGAAATAGGCTAGGGTTGGACCCGCTGATTTAGCTAATTATTTTCCTTTCACCCCGAGGTTGTAGAAAGGTGATGAGTTGTGCTTAGCGAAGCGTGGTACCCTACCTTACCCTACTCTATTATCACACTCTCAGTAGTATTTATTCAATATTATATTCATTCATTTTGTATTTTATAGTAACTTTGAAGAGAGACGAAATAAATAATACATCTTCATTTTTCCTAACTTTTACTACATATGTTTTATTTGAACCGCACATGTATCCTAATAATAATATATATCACTTAATTTACTAATAATAATAAGAGTAATAAGCTAAAATTAGATCTTAATATTACTCATTCTTTCTGCTAGACACGTACCTTAATAGATATATACTATTTTAAGTATGCGTCCAACTAAGCTAGAATTTAATCTATAGTTCTATACTATAGGATTATTTGATTATGTTCAAACTTTCCTCAGAAACAGGTAAATAATTCCGTAGCTAATAATTTAACGGTAAAAGGATATCCAGAGCAAGCACTTCTGGAATTCCTGTTTTCCGCACAAAATTTGAAGAAGACATTAAACATTTGTGATACAATATTAACTTTGAGACTGTGAAGTGCAAGTACAAAGGTCCTTCGAGCTGTAATATTCCAACAGAAGATTGAAAGAATAACAACGCTATATCTAAAGATAGAAAATGTCGAAGCTATAAGTTGGAATTATTACTTAGTTGGATAAAGATGTATTAAATTGCACACTAGTATTGCATAGTTTGAATTATAAATCGAAACTCTAATTAAAATACAATCTTGCTATTTTTCACAATAGTAAAAACGACAAACAATTATGCTCATCACTAAAATATTAACATTTCCTTCACATAAAATATTGTTTCCGTTTTATTGTACAAATTCAAAACGGAAAATAACGGAACGGAACGGAACGGAAACTAATTTAGGTCTAATAATAATTAAACAGGATAACCATTTAGAAGATAATTCAATTTAATAAATGACTTCAGTTTTATGCCAAAATATTTACGAAAGTTTCCTGTCTATTCAGTGTAATCTCACAGAGACTAGATATCACAATCTGATTCTCTGCCAGAGTATTTGCCACCTATTCTTTTGATTAAATAACTCTTTGACTCTGTTATTTATGAGCTTTATGAACTTAGAATTGCCTTAATCATTACTTTTTTAAGAAAAAAAAAAGTTTTGGAAAATTTATAGCAGCTTAGTATTGTATATAATAAAATTGTGGTTCTGTTTTAGGCTGCACCAAATTGGTTCTTCCTTTTATATATTATATATATATATTATTATATTTTATTTGCTGTCAGATCACTCAAACACCTTCATTTCTACACCATCCATATCGAAGGTTGTCCATATGTGTCCAAGAAATTTATCTGTTCTAGAGTTTTTATTCTGGAGTTTTCTGAATTTTCTACTTTATGCCTTAGACTCTCTTACCAATCAACAGCCAAACCATTATCAGTTCTGCTTATTTACCAACATATTCTATACTGACTATCATGCTCGCAATATTTTTTTGCTATCTAAACATCTAGGTAGAAAATATTCTTGTTTAAAACATAAAATCTAATAGCACATTCTCATCCTCTTTTATAATATTTTTTTAAATTAGTTCTATAATTATATATTATTTATTATTTTTTTTTTATATATATATATTTATATTTATTAATATTTATATTTAGTTATATTTATGTTTTTAGGTATATTTTAATATGGTAGTTGTTTGAAAGGTTGTTGCATCCTTCAAATATATAAGACCGCGGGTTTTATTATTTATGTATAATTTTTGTATTTTTTTTAATATATTATATTTATATATATTATATATTAGGAACTTTCCTTTAAAAGGTTAGTTAACTGATATATTATCTGAACGTAACAATTGTAATCGATATTTTTTTTTTCGATTATTTCTAGGCAATAGTGCGTTGTTCGGAATTTTCAGCCAATTAAGTTTTTTTTTTTTTTTTTTTTAAAACTTAAAGAATACCTTTTTCAAGATCTGGAGCCTAGATGTCAAAGAGTCAGGGTCCCTCGGCCTCCCGGTGGGGAGTGCGGGGCTATTTCGTCGCCCCCTCCTCTGTCCCTCCGTCGGCTCGAGCCCCTTTAAAAAAATTTAAAAAAAAATTAAAAATTGAGCATATAAAATTAACATGATAAAAAAGCAACTTGTGGAAACTTTCGCGATCTTTTTATTGGAGTTTTAGCTACACGTGACACTGCTGGGCTGCATGAGCAGAGTTGCGCGATTGTCGATATGCCACTTTTTGTAATTTCCTTTTAAAGGATTATATTGTGCCTTATATTTTCTTATAGGTTGAGGTATTGTAGTATTTATATTATATAATGGCCTACATGAGGTGGTTTTTTATATTATATATAGTTTTTTATATAGTTTGTGACGGTTATATATAATATATTTATGAGCACCTATAACTTTACGGCTTCAGATATTTTCTTATTTTAGTTAATATGTAGGTGAGTGTCTATTATATTTGGGGTAGGTTGGTTATATTTATATGTAGCTATTTATTATTTGGCAGAAAAACTTTGCACTTCAAAATTTATCCCGTTCGCATTAACCTTAATTAATTTACTGCTTTCAGAGGAACGAACAATATTAAATTAGGTTGAAATAGATTATTTTTTTAAATAAAGCTTTTTTTTAGTATAATACGTCTTTTTTATATTATCTGGTACATATTAATGTTTGAATGATTATAAATTTTCAGGTACATTTTCATTTTGCATAATTTAAAGCATTTTTTTTTTTTATAGCCTGATATTTACATTTCATCGCAACTACATTACATCGGCATAAATGATATTTTATATAGTTGTTGTTTTTATTTTTGTTTTATTTATTTATAGTTATTAATATAGTTTTATATATATTATTGTATTGATATATTATATATATTATAATGGTTTATATTTTATTTATTATTATTTTAGTAATAGTATATATATATTAAGATATAATATAAATGACTTATAATTTATATTTATTTTTTATATATATTTATTTTAGATATGATTTATATTATTATTAATTAATATATATTTAAATGTGTGTTTTGTGTGTGTGTGTTGGTGGGTGTGCGTGTATAACTTAAGAATCTAAATAATAAGTAATGAGTTGTATAAATAATTATTGATAAATCCAATAAAATAACTGAATGAAAAAATAATTGCCTTGCTCTATCCTCCCGGCTGGTCGTGTTTTTCAAATAGTGTAATGAAGAGTAATATTAATAAGGACTTATATGGAGCATAATAATAATAATAAATGAAATGTCCTGCACAAAGGATATAAGTTGAATATTATATATGAAATATGAATAATATAATAATAAGGTTAATGGTTGGGGTGATTTTTCTGACACATATCTGTTGTTATAATTAATTAATGAATAATAATAATATATATATAATACTATATAATTAATTATATTATAAGATATTAATAAATGAGAGGTATGTTTATTATTTCTCGTTATGAGTTAAATCTCCTAACGATTTTTCTTTTTGATTTTGTCCATTTTTTTCTAAAACCTGAATTCCTTTATTACTATCATAACGTCTTTATTTACGTGCTCTCTTTGTATATTGTTCATTTTGCTTATCTAAGTATACTAATTTGTGATATATATATTTTTTCCAAACATTTTTGAATTAAAATAATTTCATAATTTTCATAATTTTTTTAATATAACTATTTTTTGATATATATAATTATATATATATTATATTATTTATACTTTTATTATATATTTATTTTATACTTTATATTATTATTTATTTTATATAGTTATTATAATTATTTTTATATTTATGTTTATTATTTATATATTATGTTTATTTATTTATATTTATTTTTATTTTTATTGTTATATATATATTTTTATTTAATAATATTTTAGTTTTATATTATTATTAATTTATTTATTATTAAGTTTATTATATATTATATTATATATTATATTATTAGTAAATATTATTTATTTATTTTTTTTTTAATGCTGTCTTTCTACTATGCTTCATTGTTGGTAGATTGCACTAGCTTGGTCAAAGCGATAGTAGGGCCCATGGTCTGTTTTAGATACTGAGGTGGAGAAGAGATGATCGTTGAGCTTATTCTGTAATAAACTCTAGCTTCGTCTCACTCAGTTATCGTTTAATTGTGATTTACTATTGGTAGTGTGCCTGCTACCAATGGTATAATAAGCTTTTTCCCGGCAAATCCGCGATAGGCCTGGCCAGCCAGTCGGAATTTAGTCCTGTATAGGGTTTTTATTTATCTGAGAGGGAGGGGGTGTGGCCGCGTGATGATATGTCCCTGGTGTGGTGATCAAGGACCTTTTTCGATGGGTTCATGGCCGTTACTGGGAGACAAGGGCATGGGTGTGTTCATCGGTTTATGACCTTGTCCTTTGGTGAGAGGACGATTCTTTGTATTATTAATATTATGATATGGTATTATATATATATATATGAATACATTAGGTATATATTTATATAGTGTGAGTTATTTACTTACTAGTGTTATGTATTGTAATAAGTGAGAGGTTATAAGTATAGAGTTATTTACTATTATTATATTATTATATATTGAGTATCTCGAGGGATATTGTTATATGTACTTATTAGTTTTTAAGTTTATATTTATGTTATTGATTTATGAGTTTTTTGATATATGCCTCGATTTTGTGTGGTTGTATTTCTTGTGTTGTTTATAAAGGGTTTTATAAAAATGGGTTTGATTGGGCATTAACTGTGCTTTATTGCTAAAAATAGGGCTAAAGTCAAGAAAAAATCTAATTGTCACCGTATTAAATGTTTCAAGAAAGCGAAGAGATAATTTAGTTTTATTTATTTTGGTTAAATTATTATTCTTAATCAAAAATGTTTGAATCTTTAGTTATACCACGGCACTAGAAATGCGTTTTCACAGTGTTAGGTGGTACGTGGTTTAATTATTTGCAGTATTTAAATTTTGATGATAGGTTATTAATTAGAATTTTTTTTTTTTTGTAGTGACTTTTTAAACTTTTTTGATATGTTTTATAGGTCTGTTTTAAACAGAATATGTAATGTTTGATTATAAGTTTTTATTGTGTTAGTATGTGTACAGTAATATATTGTATTATATATATACTATATATCGGTATTATATATATATATATATTATGGTTTATTATTTTTTATTTTATATTGTTTTTATTATATATAGTATTATTATATTATATATAAGCTGATATATTATATTATTCTTGTTTTATTTTTATTTCAGGATGTTGATCAGTAATATTCACACTTTTCCTAGGATTAAATGCTTAGTTACTAAATAGTTAGATAATTAAAATACATTACTGTCTATTGCTTTTTATTCTGGAGCTGATTATAGTTTTATATGAGTTATTCTATATTTTTATTCTTTAAAAACATTAAAAAATAACTTTACCCCTCTTCCAGTCCCGTTATTTCTCTTTTCTTCATCTACTTGTCTCTTTTCATCCCTTTATTTTCTTCTCTTCCATTCTCTCTTGTTCTTCTTCCTACTCTTCTATTTTCTTCATTCTTGTCTCTTATTCTTCTTACATATATATTATTATATTATTATAGTTTATTTATTTATATTATTACTTTAGAATTATAATGGAATATTATAAATTAACTAATATTTTAATTAATATATACCTAATAATATACTAATCTTTATTTAATTATGCTGTGATTATTTTTGAGTTAATAGTACTTATAATAAATTTGTTCAAATATTTATATTTATCGTGTAGATTAGTATTTTATTTAGATGGTATTTAGTTCTAGGTTATAATGATTATTTCAGTAATATATTAGAATTGGATTAGATTTAGTAGCTTTATTTTTTTTTTATATTTTAATGTATTTATTATTATATATTTATATATATGTTATATTATATATAGGTATGTATCCAGTATTATAATATATATAGTATATATATATTATATATTTATATATATAATATATATATATATTATAAGTTTTATTATTTATTATTTAGTTTTTATTGTAGTGAATACATTTCGGTATTTTTATTTTTATCTTTTATTTATAATATAATTATTTTATTATATAGTATATTCAATTATATATTTTTTATAGATATATTATTATATTTTTATTTTAGGTTTTTTTATTATTTTTTAATTGAGAATAATTCTTTTTATTTCATTTTTTTCTTTTTCCTTTTGACTAATAAATCGTTAAATTCTTTGGTTTTAACTCTAATTGGATGCTTTATGGGAAACGATCAGAGGCCAAAAGATTTAATGATGATATTTGCATATTACATTGAAAAATTACAATAATAATTAATGATGCGACTATATAATAATAGGATGTTTGACCCATTTTTTTTGACTTTCTGTCTTCACATTTTGGGATACGCACGTCGAATAAGATTCTTCAATTCTCTTAGGCATATGTTTCTGAGGAAGTATATAATATTATTTGATGCCACCGATCGAAACGATTCCGAGAATCTTATTGCTGACAGGTGTGCTACTATTACTCTGTGAAATATGAGGGTGTTTGGATCTTCGAATTGTACCATTTCGAGGTTTCCTCCGTCTATGTGTACATTATATTATTATTTTCTTTGGGTCGATGAACCCTTTCTTGTACATTTTAAAGAGCTTAGACAGGTTATGGGGAACTCATTCATCATGGTGGAGATTTAAGTACTTGTCCAGGCTTTTTGATTGGGTATTTTTTATTTTATTAAATGCTGTCTTTATTTCTTTTTTTATTCATATCTACTTTATATTTTCTTTCGAAAATCGTGGATGTCATATTTCGTTGGTTTTCTCGCGTTATATTTGAAGCGATTTCTTCTCTCTCTCTCTCTTTCTTTCTTCTCTCCTCTCTCTTCTCTTCTCTTCTTGTTGTTCTTCTTATTTCTTTCTTCTTTCTCATCTTTTATTGTCTTCTTACTATTTCATTAGTTGGTGGGGTTTTGTTGTTGGTACGGTTTATCTTTTCTCGATTGTCGGTCTTCTGATTTATTTTTTTATTTTACGGTCTCATGTTTTGGCACAATTCCGATTCAGCATTCGTATTACTCTGCCTCAGATCGAGCCCTCCTCGATCTCGGCCGCATTCATCCCGTCAGGTAGACTCTCTCTCTCTCGGTCTCCCTCTTCTCTCAGTCTCTCTCGCTCCTCTTCTCATTGCACTATGTTCTCTACTCTGTTCAGTTTACACGTATGCAATATGTCTGAAGTCTCTCTTTAACCTTCTCTCTCGATCTCGTTCTGCTCTTTATTTATTAACTATTCACTTCCCTTCTTACCGATTTTATCACTTGCCGACTTCTAACCTTTACCAACTGGGGTTGGGCATTATCGTACCAGATTCTTTTTTTGACGCACCTCTGACTCGACAAACTCCATCCCTCGTACTCTTCTCGTATCTTCTTCCGGTTTTCGCATCGTAGATGTTGGCTCCCTCTTCGGTTTCAGGACTTTCATCCTCTTATTTTCTTGTATGATCCTTGGATTTTATGGTTTGCGGTGAGGGTTGCCTCAATTTTAAACTCTTTTGTATAATTAAACACTCAGATTATTTTATCTCTTTGGACAATGTTTTATTTATCTGCTGCACCTTAGACATACGTTTAGCATTAATATAACATCACTATTTTACGACATAGACAAAAATTTAATCTCTGAACCATTCATATCCCAGTGGCTTGCTTATGAAGGGCTTTCATTAAGAAAACTGGTAAATCTGTTCATATTCCGAATTTTTCCCTCCAACACTCAACAGCTAATATCAATCAATACAAGGTGTGCTCATCCACAATCTTGTTTTGGATTATTATATTTCTGCATCAATTTTCGCTTATAGTTTTGGATAAAACTTGGTCAAGGCTTGAAGACTTGAAACTGTTAATTATAACTTATTTACGCAAATATAGTTAATACATTTTTTTATATACTTACTGTTCCGTCACGAAGTGTACTTTTAGATATGCCTTCTTTTCTATTAGCTATACATAGCAAGGAGGTTGCTAGAAGTTAAGATGAAAATTCCGCAATTACATCTAGTAAGATGAATTTCTGATCAGCAGACCCAATGTGCTCGGTGCAGGGTGGCTTCAACGACCAAATTTTGTGATGAAGATTTGGTAATTGGGTCTCTGAAAGTTGTTTATTATCATTTTTATTTTTCTTACTATTTTTGCTCTTTTTGTTTAAATTAGTTCAATTTTGTTGATTATTTCCTATCTAATTTAATTGAACTATTTCTACTTCATTGTATGGATGGAGTAGGGTAAAGACTGAACTTTTGATAATTTGGTAAATTTAGTGGTATTATCATTTATTCTCCAAAAGTATGATTGTCTCTTTTGTTTTATTAATTTAACAGTAAAAATTTGTAACTTTTATAAATCTATGTTAAAGTTAAAACAATTGTAAATTAAATTTTTTTTTTTTACATATATATAAATATTATAAGTTAAATGTATATATTTAAGATAATGAATATATGAGATTTATAGGAGTGACGTAGTATATATGATTATAGCTACTTAAGTCATATATTATATATATATATATATATATATATATATATATATAATATAATATATATATTATATATATATATAATATATATTATATATTAATTAAAATAACCCTAGTTGATTATTATTTAATTGAATAGTAACTTTTTTAATAAATGTGATATATAGATAAATATATGATATATAATTAGTATATTATAGTATATATATATAGTTATGACGTATATAATTAATGGTTAAGTAATTATATATGATATAATATATATAATATCTTATTATATATATATAGTATATATATATAATAGTATATATATATATACTATATATTATATTATATATATATATATATATATATTATATATATAACTATATATATATATATATATGTATATAGTAATATAGTAGTAAGGGGGGAAACTAACCGCCAAAAACTGAAAGAGTGGCCTGTTTTTAACCCCCACCGTGGCCTCGCTTTACCTACGCCCACTGACTTTTGACCTTGATCTACTTTTTTTTGGCTGTGATTTTTTTAGTTATTTTCTTTTTAAAAACGTTTGTCCATGAATTCAAGGTCAAGAATTCCCCCAACCCCGGAAGGATTTTGGGGAATTTTCCCCTCATTGGCAACCCCCTGCACGGGCTTAAGTATAATTAGTCGAGGCAAAAGACTTGAAACCACTTTGGAAGGGTTTTTTGGAAATTCCTAAGTCAATAGTCGGCAGCTGACTTGGAAATTTCCATCATTTCATTAGATTTTGACGTTTGAAACGTCAAACCTAGGGTTTTTAAAGGTTGGTGAGAACCGGAATTTTAAGGTCTGGAAGACCGACTTTAGAGGTTTTTGGGAGCCTGAAACTCAGATGTGTTTTAGACCCCCGCCAAAAAAGGGGCCCGGAGCCCCCCAAAAGGGGTTTTTTTGGTTCCTAAGAAGGTTTTAAAATGATCGGTAGATCATTTTTTTTTGGTTTCCAATCGATTTATCGTGACCTTGTTACCCCTATATCGATGTTTGATTAAGTCGTCTTTCTACGTGCTCTGGTTGGCTTTACACTAAAAAATATAATCGAAGAAAAATTATTTAAAAATTCAGTCGATTAATCGCTGTAGTAGTACGGCGGGGATATTCGAGGCCGGAAGTAAATAAAACCGGAAGTAAAACGATCGAACCCGCCCGGAAAGGCGTAATTCCGCTGCCCTTAACTAATCGACGGAAAGAAAAAACCCGCAGGTTTTTTTTTCCGAAACAATAAAAATGAAATAAAATTAATAAACTAAATTAATTAAATAAATTAATTAATTAATAAATTAATTAATAATTAAATTAAATTAATTAATAAATAAAATAAATTAATAAAGTAAATAAATAAATAAATATAAGTATATTTATTTTATATAATATATATATATATATATATATATATATATATATATATATTATATTAATATACTATAATAATAAATATTATATATATATTATATATATATTATACTATTATAAATATATATATGTATATAATATATATATATATATATATATATATATAATATATATATATATATATATAATATATACTATATATATATAAATATATATATATATTATATTATATATATATATATATATATATAAGTATATATATATATATACATACTTATATATTATATAATATATATAATAATATATATATTATAACTGTATATGGCCCCCCGCACTGCACAGGCTTACATATCCCTGCGTGTCCCCTTCCGTAGGGGTGGGGGGGGCCGCACAGCCCCCTAAAAATTTTTAATTGATTCGTAGAAAAGGCCTGAAATTTGGAGGCGGGTAGAGGAGCCGGAGAGTTGGAGAAGAATTCTGAGTCGGATTTGGCTTCGGGTTCCAGGGACCGGACCCCCGGATGGGGTCCCTCCTGAAAAAAGAAGAAATGCATGGAATGCAAACAGAGGAAGAAGAAAGAGATGGGCGGAAAAAGGAGAAGGATGGAGGAAGAGGATGTCAAGAGAAGGAAAGAGTGTGGAGAAGGATGTCTGAGGTCGGAGGAGTCGGAGTTGGCATCGGCAACGGTGCTGGAGCCGGTGCGGTGCTAATTTAATAAATATTCGTTTAGTCCCTATTTATATTCAAAATATACGTATATGACCTGTAGATTCTCGAAAATGACGGTTTTATAAAAAGTACGTTAAGGGTGTCTGGGGGCCCCAACGCGAGGGGGTTCCCGGACTGAAAAAAAAGCATGGTAATGCAAACGTAAGAAGAGAATAAGAAGGAAGAAGGAAGAAGGAGGAAGAAGGAGGATGAAGGAAAGAGTCCTGGAGAAGGAGACAGAGTTTGGTACCTGCGGCACCGGTGATGGAGATGCCGGGTGGCGGTGCCGAGTTCTTAAAAGGAAAAAATTTTGTTTAATTACTACAGATTATCATTAATTGGTTTCCCATAGGTTTTTTCTGTTCATAAACATGTCAGATTCATTCAAATTGCATTGCATCAATGCAAAAGAATAACCCGTTTTCCCTAAATGTTGAAGACTGACATTTATATTTTCAAAAAATACACTTCATTTTCCTTTTTATAAACTTAACTTATATATGATATTTTTTTTTTTTTCGATTGGTTGGCTTTTTTACTTTCAATTGAACTTTCTAACTATTTATATTATAACATTTATTTTAAACATTTAAACTTTGTGTTTTAAATTTTTTTTTTCATAAACATTGTTTGAACACATTTGATTATCTTCAAATTTATACTTTCTGTTTAACTTTTTTTTTTTTTTTATTTTAATCTAGTTAAAATTCATTTAAATTAATTTATTTTCTAACAATTCATTCGTCTCAAGATAAGTTCTTATTTTAGTTTATGCTCTAACATTATCTTATTTTTACTATTTTTTATTTTTTTTTTCTATTTTTTTTTTATAAGAGATTGGATTATAATATTTATTACTTTGTGATTAAGTTTTTTTTATTTTACATATTTAAAAAAAATTTTATTTAAATTTACGTTTTTTTCCCAATATTAGGTTTTTCATACTTTTATTCAATATGCATTTTATTTAACTTTAAACATTTTTTTTTTCATTATGAAAATTTAGTTTATTTTTTGTTCATCTCGTAAAAAAAAAATTACATTTTACATAACCTTAAGCGAAGGCAGTAAATCAGTAAATCAGTTAATTCAAACCCACCCCTCCACCCTCCTTAATCCCATCCATGATTATTTGTTCTATTGATTTAGGTCATATTTTTTACTAAAAAAATTATTCAATTTTTCAAATTACCTAAAGCAGTAAATCAGTAAATCAGTTAACCAACCCCCACACCCACCATCCCGTGATGCCTATTGATTTCTATTGATCTATTGATGCCTAATTGGTTTGTTTTCCTTTAAAAAAAATTTTGTTTTTACTAAAAAAATTTATTCTTTTTTATGTTTATATACTTAAAAAAAAATTTGCTTTTTGCAATAAGCAGAAAGTCAGTAAATCAGTAAATCAGGTTGTTGATACCACCCACTCTATCCTCCTACCCCATTCCATGATCTATTGATCTTCGATCTATTGATCTATTGATCTATTTGATTCAAGTCATATCATCTATTTATTCTATAACAAAACAAATTATTTTCAATGTAATGTTTATGAACTTTAAAAAAAGAATTTGTATTTTTACTATACTTAAAGCCAGTTAAATCAGGAAATCATGTTATCAAATCAAACCACTCAACCTACCTTTACCCCCCCCCTGAATTCTATTGATCTATTGATCTTATTGATCATTCAAGTCATAATTTTGTATAACACAAAACTTTTATACTTTTTATGTTTTAACTTTAAAAAAATTGCATTGTTATATACTTCAAAGCATAAATAAGGTAAATCAGTAAATCAAGTAAAGCAGTAAAATAGTAAATCAGTTGTAAAGCAGTAAATCAGTAAATCAGTAAATCCACCACCCACTCTATTCCTCCTTTCCCAAACATAATCCATTGATCTTATTGCTCTATTGATCTATTTAAGTCAAGTCATATTTTTTAATATTAAAATTGTTATGTTTTTGCATACTCTAATAAAGCAGTAAATCAATAATCAGTAAATCAAAACTAGATTATACCCTCCAACCACCCTCCTACACTTCCATGATCTATTGAATCTGTTGATCTATTGATCTATTGATTCTAATCATTCAAGTCATTATTTTTTATTAAATTGTTTGTTTTACATACCCCTAAGCAAGTAAATCAGTTAATCAAACTGCCCTCCGGCCACCCTCCTACCCATTTGAGGAATAATGATCTATGCACCTTATTTAAGTGGAATCGCATGCTCTCTTCATTTGTTCACATATTTTGTATAGACATAACACAAAACATATATTTATTTTGTTTTGTTTTTCTTTTAAATATTTGTTTTTTTTAACTAAAAAAATTATTTTATTCTTTTTATGTATTATTAACTTAAAAAATTTGCATTTTTTAAACAATAACTAAAAGCAGTAAATCATAAAATCGAGTTAATCAAACCACCGCACTCTAATCCTCCTAGACCCATGTGCCATGATCTATTGTCTATTGATCTATTGATTGGATTTCAAGTCATTATTAATATTAAGTATATCGTTTTTTTGTATAGACATAAACACAAAAAAAAACCGTATTTATTTTGGTTTTTGTTTTCTTTAAAATATTTGTGTTTTAACTAAAAAAATTTAAATTCTTGTTGCTGTTTATAACTTATAAAAAATTTTTGCATTTTTAATACCCCTAGCAGTGAAATTCAAGCTTTAAATTCACTTTTCTTTAATTCATTGTTAGGTATCCCATGGTCCATGATCTATTTTAAACTCTATTGATTCAAGTTCTATTTTTGGGAAATATAACATATAAATATAATTTTCCTTTGCGGTTAAGTTGTCACATGCTTCCCATTTGAGGATGTTCGTTGCATTTGGTTTTCCACTGAATTTTCGCTCCTTCTAACCTATTGAATGTTTTTCTTGATTCTGTTGAGATGTTCTATACTGGTGTTGTTTGTTGTTGTTGCTCTGCTGTTGTTGTTGTGTTTGCTGTTGTTGTTGTTTTGCTGTTTGTTGTTGCTGTTTGTTGTTAAATATATTCAACGTTCAAGTTAAATGAAAAAATATGCTAACCTTTTTTGATCATATCTCTAAAAATATTAATGTTAATTTTTACATTACATTATAATATTGAACTAAAACAAAAAATATATATCTCATCTCATTACCTACTGGACATACCAGCATTCATTAACAAGGTTACTAAAAAAATAAGAAGTTTCAACTTACCAGCAGAAGTCAGCATAACAATCTCAATCTTTACCAAACACAACCCGCACAAAAATATTTTATTATTATTATTAATTATTATTTATTAATTATTTATTATTATTATTTATTGATTATTATTATTATATATTATAATTAATTATATTATTATTATATTATAAATTAATTCCTACATAGATCTCAACAATACCATAAGGCGGTGCGATCATTTGGCCTGCAGGTCCACAACTAGAACATGTGGTTTGGTAAACTGCTCTCTTACCGTACCTAAAACAATTACGGTAATCTTGTTACGGCTCAATGATAGCCATCAAGAAACTGCATTTGCTATACCACCATCACGGACAGCTCAAATGAAATTCGACGGGGAATGACTCATTAATCTTAATAACTTTTGACACATGAGAAGGGTAACGAGATTGATTACTTTGTACTTGATATCTTTTGACACATGAGAAGGGTAACGAGATTGATTACTTTGTACCCGATATCTTTACATGCTGTTTTTATCTTTAAACCAGTAGTTTTTAATTATTATTATTATTATTATTTTATTATTATTATTATTATTATTATTATTATTTAACAAAAAATTATGTTTATCAAGCATTATTCTGATCAATTTTACCGATTATTATTATGCTCAATTGTTGTATCAATCTTATAATATGTATATGACATAACACCCTAATCATAACGCACATCATTTTTTGCGTACACACACATATACTCTGTCCACACATGTTTTGCTGTGTTGTTGGGGTTGGTGTCGTGTGGGCAACAACACACACACACACACAACACACCACACATTTGTACACTAGTATAGGACACCTCACAGCACACACATATCACACACAAAACACACATACTCACAACAGGGTCACCACACAATAATTTTATGGACACTGTTACTTAATAACATAGACTGGCAATCATCGTACTAACTTACTGATCACATGACTGCTATTTTTATGCTGTCTATCAGTACGTAACATTTTCATGCACCGTTACCGGAAGACATTTACACATGTTTTCTCAACAATGTTTGATGAAGGACCTATCCTAATTTTATGTATTTCTTTTACGTTTTGATCTCTCAGTTTCTTATATTTATATTTTGTTAATTAGTATTTAGTTATTTATTTTATTATTAGAGTTTTTAATTATTTTATATATAGCTATTCATGATAATTTCTATAATTGTTTTTACAAAAACTTTATTTATTTTTTGGCTTATTCTGTTAAAAAAGATTTTGTTTTTAAACGTAAAATTTATTTTTTTTTGTTTATTACTTAAAATATTTGCATTTTTGAAAATACCTAGAAGCAGTAAATCAGTAAATTTAAGTAAATCAAAACCACTCACTCTGTCTCCTACCATCCAATGATCTAATTGATTCTATTGATCTTAATTGGATCTATTGATCCGAGTGATTCAAGTCATTTTCGAGTATCATCATTTTGAGGGAAACGATAACATATAAAGAAAGTAAAGTTCTTTTATGCACTGACATTCAAATATATGCTAACGTTACAAATTGTTTTCCCATTAATAAAAGCTAACATTAGGCATCACCTGAACTAAGATATAATGTACAATCAAACAACCTGAGCCATACCTTAAGCCAACGAATAAACAGCTAACTATCAACAAAGTTTTCACACTTAACAACAGTAAAAGTAACTACCATAGCATACAAAACGTACCGTAATTCACCTGTTGGTCAGCATATATCTTAACATTTTCAATGTTATATTTTACATATAACATTGTAATATTTTAAAAAAATTTCATCAATTATACCCTTGTGTAATCTATCATAGCAGACCTACGAATATAAATGTTAACGTTAACTAATTTTTTGTTAATATTACAATGTTAATGTAAAATTAACATTGAAATGTTAGTGATATGCTTGACAGAAGTGTGAATAGGTTACGTTTTTTTGTATGCTATGTTAGTTATTTAACTGTTGTTAAAGTTGTGGAACGCTTTT